>NCQV01079947.1:20992-42441 GCA_002740545.1 Lophocereus schottii | reverse complement strand
ATTAATCACAATTAATCACAGTTAATTAACTTAATTAATCATTAATTAGCTTAATAGTTTTAATTATCACGTGGCTCTGATACCAATTGAAAGAGGGCCTCAAATTCTACTAGTGGGAAAAATACCACAAACACAAATTTAGATTTCTCAAAAGTAAGTTTTTAAGGATTGAGAGTAAATTTACAAATATAAAAAGTTTTTGAACGTGCGTTATAAACTAGAATAGTGCCTGGGTCTAGAAAATAGCTCAAATAAAAATTTGAGGGTCCTTTTTGTTAGTTTTTCAAAAGGCAAGGTACCTTATATTTAGTTTTAAAAAATGATGGTCCTTAAAATAGTTTACACTAAACTGAGGGTACCTCTGTGTAGTTTATTCCACATTTATTAGTTCCCACTGGATATTCAAAGGTGGTATGGTTAGTTCTTCCACATTTTTGATAAGGCTCTGCTGGACCTATAGGACGACTCTTGGGAGGAGTGGGGCAGGCCTTTCTGGTTTAGACTCTCGCTCAAAGCTTCCCGGTCAATCCCTTTCCTCTTTTGATTGATCGGATTTAGGACCCCTAACTCAGTCTTCTCCCATTCCACTTCCGTTACTCGCTCATATTACTTTTGGTAGGCCAAGATTGGTTGACCAGCTAACTGATTACGAACATAGAAAGCTAGACCCTCTTTAAATCTCCTCATTTTAAGTCTTTTAGATGACACAAACTTAGGGCCGAACCTGGATTGTTCTGTAAAGTTATTAGCATATTGCATTATCGTCATATTTCCACTCATTCTCAGTTCCATAAATTCCTTCTCTTTGTTGTTGAACCACAACTGGGTAAAACTTGGCTCTCAGTTCTTACAGGAATTTACTCCCAGTGAACTCAGGTCCTAACAGCCTACCCTTCACAGTATTCCACTAAATGTCAACTTCCCTAGTTATGTAAAACATCCTAAGGTTCATGTTTTTCTCATCTGGAACCTCTATTACTATAAAAATTTTCTCCATCTTTTAATCCATTCCTCTAGCTCCACTGGGTTGTACTTTCCATCATGGACTTTAAGGTTGCATCGTGTTGTCCTATCTGTTAGTTCATCATCATCTTTAGGAGGGTTTCTGGCAGGTGTTGGGGAAATCCGTTTCATAAATCATATACCAAGGTCAGCCAGTAGTTAGGTTTCCCAATATTATTAGCTAACTCAGGGGGGAACTAAGGGCATTCTACCAAGGTTTGATGGCATATTGCACGAAACTTGGGCACCTAACCCTTGATCATAATTTGAATAATCTCCTATGTGGCACTTCTTATTGTTTTGCACAGATTCAGACATTCTGACTATACATTAAACAGAGTAATTCAATCGACTTAACTACAACCGACATATAGGATAAGTATGCGTAATAGATACAAACTAACATGGTTTAAATATTATTAAAACATAGGCCAAAGCTTTATTACTTCACTGCTATAATTGCTTGCTTACATACACGTACATGGTTTAACAAAACAATATCACATCCAGCTAACTATTTAAGTTCAGCCATCACCTAGCCTCCTAACTAAAACACTACGAAGCCCCAATAACCCAAGTTCGCCACATGCCCAAAAAGAAGGTGGAACTAAACCACACAGCTGGAACGATTTACCTAACTATACACAACGCCATAACCTATATAAAATTCATCAATCCAACCAGCCATACTATATCCATGTGGGGCTCAAAATATAACCTAACTAAAAAGTCAGCTCCTAAATCAACGTAACGATCCCTAGATGGATTGTAATCTGGGTTAGACTCATCCTTAGGCTCTTCACTAGAGTCTACACTAATGTCTGATTCCTCCAGCTCTACATCATCGAAATCCTAATCAGCCCACTGTTCCCATAATTCCAGGTCATCCTCTAGGTCCTCTTCTGCCTCTAGATCGTCCTTAAGGTCCTCCATTGGCTCATATCAAAGCTCAACTCCACTATCTCTAGGGTGTTAGGGAGATCCACAACTACATAGACCTCCCCTGAACACAATGACATTGGATTGTTGAGTGACTGAGGAGCACTCAGTACCGATGGCAATGGTGGCAGTTGAGTTTATGCAAGCAAGGGAGGTGTGAAGTGCAAGGGAAAGATGTGCTATAGAGTCTCCATAGTGTCCCCCCTCTGCTCAAACTCCTCCCTAAAGTAATAACTCGGCAGTGAGGGTAGCCCAAGCCCCTTGAAGTTGAAATCTAGGTCCATCCCACCCCAGGGCTCCAGTCATCATAAAATCATGGTATCGAATCCTAAACTCGACCCATGTGGCAACGGTAGGTAAAAACCATAAGAACCTACGTGCACGCACCGTAATACTATAAAACTCAGAAAAGGGGTCCTGCATGTGAGCTACCATCCTAGCATGCAGTAAAGACATGTGAGTAGCCATGGAAGCTCCTGACATCATATTCACTTTGTATGGATCCATCTGACAGACAATAAAATAAAAGGAGAACATGTAAGAGATAAGTAAATATTTCTAATATCTCGAATCTCTAACGATATACCAATAAGCCTCACTAACCAACCTTCTCACCTACCTATTCCACACTCTATGCCCTATAAATCACCAGGAAAAATTGAACCTAGTTTTGATACCAAATCTATAACGCCCTGAAATGAGCATGTTTCACTGTTTGTAACCTCTTCAATTAATCCCTTAATTGATAATCCGATGATTAGGGGCATTATCACTATCCAGAAGGGTGACCACTATCACAAGCACACGGGCAGTCGTAGTATAGATAAAAGATATCGTTCCTCAGGGACTAACGTAATCTATCAAGTCCTGTCTATCAGAATATGTTAAGTAAAATTCTAATTCAAATGGTTTCGAGTTAACAACTTCTAATTAACTAATTTTTAAATCAAATAAGGGAACATGCCAAGGAATTTATGTAGTTATGAAAAGTGATTGGATCAAAACGGCAAGCGTTTGCTTAATCTCTAATTGGTTAATCTCGAGGAATTGCAATTTATCCAAAAATTTGTCTACTCTTTTGAAATCAACCAAATTTGCCTAAACTAAGCAAAGGTCGTTCTTTCGAACTAATTTGTCTTAATCCAAGTTAAACATTTTCGATTACTTTCCAGTCCTCCTAATATGCAATTCTCTATTTAGAGACAATGTTATATCAGGTTTTATCAAGCAGTCCAATAATCAAATGTCACCTTTCAGTTTTTCACCCGATTGTTTCAAGTGTGCAAGCAAACTTCGGCCAAAAATCTACTCACAACATGATAATCACTTGATAGAATGAAATCAAATCAATCTTGAAAATGAGCATAATTCTTTAAATTAAAACATGATCCAACAACACTTTCATAAACTATTAAATCCCTAGACAAAAATTAAACTATTCATGCATAACTAAAGATTAAATAATTAACCAACATTTTGCAAAGTCTGAGTAGAAGGGCTCGACTGGGAGTAGCCTTCAACCAAGGGCTTCAAACGGCTTCAAGATCAAACACTTATACTCAAGATTACTCACCAACACAAATACCAAACTAAAACCTAACCTTAAGAGAACAAAAATTTGAGATAATAAACTATGCTATTCTATATTCCTATGCATATCTCTTCTCTGCTGCTGCTTAAACAAGGCCCTTTTATAGGAGAGCTATGACATTTTCAGCTAGACATCCGAAGGAAAATAAAGAGGTAACAGTTTCTCTATTCACCACGGTCCATGGCATACACCACGATCCGACTATGGTCTAGGCTGGAACTGGTTTTCTGCTCCTTTCTTGCTCCATGGGCATAGCATCACATGCATATCCATGGGGGAGGTCAAAAATACATCTATTAAGGATCAAATGCTGGGTAGAAAGGTTTAAAATCCTGCAAATCACATAAAACAACCACACCCAAGCATAAATCGAGAATAGGAGTATAAATAATAACATTAAGCACATAATTCTCCTAAAAATGAAGCAAAATAGCCCTAAAATGATGTATACATTAAGCAGTTATCAAACTCCCCCATGCTTGAACTACTGCTTTCCTCAAGTAATGCTAAAAATAATTTAAAAAATACACAGAACCTCCTCAAGATAGATGTAAGTAACATTCAAATGGCAAAGCTGATCCCAAGGTAGCCCAAAAAGATACAAAAATCATTAATAAACATATTAGAGAATGAAATTTTCAAAAACCTTTTGATAGTCCATAATGTAAAACTTGAATTAATCTTCCCAAATCATCAAATATAGTCATTTCAACGTATGAAACAAGTAAGGCTAGTAAGGCATGTAGAACCTTACTGTAGTTATGTGGCTCTCATCACTCATGTGTTTAATAATAATGAAGGTTCTCTCAATTCTTATTCTTCAGACTCAAATCTACCATAAGTTTGACAAGACTCTCAAATTCGCCATTACTAATACGAAAACACACTAAATAATAATGAGGACTTTCATAGGGTTATAAACGGGTCATGAGTAAAGGTAAGAGAGGAACAAATATTTTGGAAATGAGGAGCTAGAAGTCAGAGACTAAGAGCTAAACAATTTCCATGCATCATACTACATCCTTCCCAGACCATTTTATTTTATCCAAATACATCCCCAATTGAAGAGAGAAAGAGTTGAAAATTACAAATAACTTACAATCCCAACAAGGTTAACACCTTCTTCTATTTTTTTTCTTTGTTTCTTTTTCTTTTCTTCGCTTTCGATTTCTTTTTCAAAAAGGGATAGCCAAGGGGAAATCCATAACGAACTTTAAATTCTAACTCGTCTCTAAACTTTGTACAATGCAACAAGGATTTTCTTCTTATCAATCAAGATCACACATCCCTTTACCAAACAGCCAAAATTTACTAAAATATAGCAATCCACCTTACTAGTGCCCTCAGATGCATAAGAATGAAACGCTCCTCTAGTCTTGGCTCAAGGGTAAGACAAGTATTTGTCCATAGGCTATAATAGCAGGTTCAGATCAAGAAAATCGGATACAGATTCAAAGGGGCTAGCAAGGGATACATTACACAACAAAGGTGGCTATTTGGCCATGGGGTTTAACAAATAAAAAAAATGGCTCAATCATATTGCCTAAATGCATATGCAAAATGTGATCTTGAATGAGAATCAAAGTAAGTTTTAGAGAAACAATGTCAAGGAAGAGTCACACATGAAAGAAACATGAGACTAAATTGATAAATAGTCTCTAAAAGCTCAAAATCTCATAGGATATCTACCAAGGTCAAAACTAGCTCCCTAGTAAACATATGCCAAAATTCATGCAAAGACTCATGAGTAAATCAATTCGCATCCAACATGTGGTCAAAACTTAAAGATCATTTTGAAAACTCATTCCCAAACATTTTTATGCACAATTTGGGCAAATCAAAGGATCAAACGAAGCCAAAGAAGTCTACCAAATCTAAAAGGATTATCGTCAAAGGATTTTCTATTTTTTTATTTTTTTATTTTTTGGTTTTTTTATGCATGCTAAAATGCAAACTAAAATGCAAAGGAAACTAATAAAATAAAAACCAAAGTTTGACCTAGAATGAAAAGAAAATTAAATGCACTACTTAACAAAACTAAAACTTAAATCAAAACTCCAAAAGCTACCACTAACTGCATATACAAAGCACAATCACACCAAATTAAAATAGGCATCAAATGCCAAATATAACGACTAACTCTCCCATGCTTGAATCACGTATTGCCTTAATGTAGGCATACAATAGAAAAAAGGGAAGGGGAGTAGCACAAAGCAATTAGCAACGAGGTGGTGGTGGAGGATGGGGTGGCTAGCCATAAGAGATATGCCAATCCCACTAGCTCTCAAGACATGTCCTATAGTCTTGGAAATACTGTGTCTGAGTAACAAGCATCCTATGAAACTCATCGTGGTGCTCTTGGATGAAGTCCCAAAGAGCGGCATTCTAAAAAGCAACAAACGCTCAAAGGAAAACTTACTCCTCTTGAATGGATCTAAGGGTGCCTTAGAGGTTGGTATAGTTAGGAGGGGAGGTTAAGAGGAAGAATTAGATCTTGCTTGACTAGAATAAAGGGCTGGATAATGGAGTGCGAGTCAAACAGCCTCGTTATCACTAGGTACCCAATAAAGATTATCCCTGTGAAGTAAGGTGATTCGATCGACATTGGGAAGTGGCAAAAGCCGGTCCCTAGGGTAAATCTAACATAAACGCCCAACCTTAGCCTTACAAAAGTTCATAATTTGAAAAGCAGCTTGACCAAGCTGCTTGGTCCCAGAAACGCTATCCTTAGGGTTGGGCTAAACACCCAAAAATCTAGCAATAATAGTCACAGTCCCACCTATGACTATCCTAACTTCACTACTAACAGCAGCATTATACAATTGCCTGGATAAAAAGGAACCTGTGTCAAGCTGGACACCATCAAGTATACATGACAAAAAGTATAACTCAGATAACCTCGGACATTCAGACTATCGTCCTGAGCAAAAAGGGAACAAGCCAAGATACACTGTGCTACTCTAATGCAAGGGTTCCTAATATGTGTGCACTTTGATGAACTAGTGTTGTACCTAACACTCCCCAAAAGTTTACACCAAAATGCATTTAGGTTACATTCACAGGGGACTTGGCGGTTCGGTAAATCCATACTAGGTGGAAGACCGAAGATATTGTTAAAGGTTCCTAACTTCAGTTCATAAAATTGACCTTGCAAATAAAACGCTATGCATCTGGGTTGACATTGAGGTCCTCTAGTGACCTCGACATGGAGTGTACTTAAAAATTCTAGGGTTAAGTCTCGATATGTATGCTCTTTAATTTCCAAAAAGTGTCCCATACCACTTCTTGCAAATAACCATCTAATATCATCTAACATTCCTAACCGAGCTAACAGTTACTCATCATAACATCTAGTTGCTACAACCATACGCTCATTCAAGCAATTGTATTTAGCAATATGATCAGGATGTGTCAAACTAAGAGGGTGAGAAATGTTACCTTTAGCACGCGCAGTTCGGGATGTCCTTTGAGGTTCAGATGGTACTTGGCTTGAAGAACCAACCTCCTTGGTGCTCTTGTATATTGTGGCTGGTGCCATTGTTACAAAAACCAAAACTAAAAACTAAATAAGAAAATTCGAAGAAGAAAATGAAGAAAGTAAGTAAAAAGAAGAAGAATAAGAGGGAGAAGAAGATGGGTCTGATAGATGAGTGAAGTGAGATGAATTTGAAGAAAAAGAAGAAGAAAAAGATGAAATTTGTGGGGAGAGAGAAAACATTGAGTGAAAGGGAATAATTTTGGGTGAAAATGAGAAAAAATGGAGAAGAAATGAGTTAAAGATTGAAGATATTAGCTATGGAGGGTTTAGAATGAGAAAATGGATGTAGAGAGCGAGAGAGGCTCGAGGTTGAAGATGAAATGTGAGGAAGATGAGTGGTCATTGTGGTCAAAACCTAGACTGCAGGCTGTACTAGTTCACCATGGACCGTGAGGCTCACCATGGTTTGACCATGGTGTCTGCTGGTCCTTTTGTTTTTCAATTTTTCTAGATGGCACCCCGCGGCTGTGTTTCTGGGGATCTGGCCATGATGGCTAACATTTTATTCATAATTTTTGTTTTCTCTATAATTTTTCAAAAACATAGGCACAAACTATAACAACAGTAAAAAGAAAAGCTAAGAAAAGAACAGGAAAAAGAGCTTGTGTTGCCTCCCAAAAAGCGCTCTTTTAAGGTCAAAAGCTTGACCCTTCTTTTATGCTTGGTCCTGATCAGAAAGTGTATGGACATTAGCTTTATCAAAGACCACAAAGTTAAACTTCTTTAGTCGAAGGTACCATCTTAAAAGTTCTGATTGAAGGTCTTTCATTTTCATGACACGGCGCCATAGTGCATTATCTGCGTACAAAATAAAGCGCAGTCATGGCCTATCTGGCAGGTCAGTATCAACTTGTTCAACCCCTAAATCAAAATCTACATCAAATCCTTCCATAAGGGGCATAAAGAGAACAGCTTGGCGAACTTGCAATAGTTGCTTGTAGAAGACTCGTTAGGAACAGGAACCTTAACCTCAGGTGTGTTAGGTGGCATAGGAGCAGCAAAGTCCACCTTAACATACCTTTGCTCTAGGTCCTCATAAGAAATCTAGTCAGAATTAGGAGGGTCCTCACAATTCAAGACATCATCTATATCAATCTCAGAGGAAAGGGGTAATGCATCTAATAAAGAAGAACTAGGAGAAACCACATCTTCCTTCATATGACAAAACATAACATAACACCCTTCCACCTCAAATATAATCCATCCCTTTCTTACATCAATGTTGCAACTGGCTGTAGATAAAATGCACCATCCTAGGATAATTTGAGCATCATCGGTCCTACACATATCAACTATAATAAAGCCCTCCAATACCCGAATATCTCCTATATTTACTAGCACATCGTCCAATCCGCCTACGGGTTACGTCTCAGAACTGTTAGCTAACTGTACTGAAAAGGGTGCAGCTAGTAGTGGTCCTAAGTGAAGCTCATGAAATAAAGAATGTGGCATTATGCTAACGCTTGCACCGAGATCGCATAGAGCTCTCTTAATTTCCACTTTTCCCGTAATGCAGGGAATGAAAAAACCACCTGGGTCAGGGAGCTTAGGGGGAAAAATTATGGGAAACTCTACAGTGCCATTGTCTATCATTATGGAAGTCTTGCCACCGTTATTCCTTTCTTTACTTCCAATCATGATTATTTCCCTACCGTCTTCCATTGGTACATCCTCAGGGTCAGTTAAGTCCTCTATTTCTTCCTTCAAAGTGACGCAGTTGCAATGCTCATGAGGGTTAGGTTCGGGCTTGCTAGGAAGTCTGTCTGGGAGCATAGGTAAAAAACTAGCTTTTTAGGCAATCTGGACTTCCAACATCCTATTATGAGTTGTAAGTACATCAACCTTTGAGGCTAATTGCTTAATATACTCATCCTGTTTTGTTACACCATAAGCATATTTTCCATCATCACCTCTAAATTGGATTTTTAGGCCATTTAAGAAGGGAATAGGGGTCTTTGAAAACAAGGGGATGGTCTAGCATTCATATAAGGCACATTTGATGCGTTTGGATTAGACCTATAGGAGAAATTCGAATGATTCTTCTAACCCAGATTATAGATACTTAAATAAGGGTCATTGGCGGGTCTCGGATTGAAGTTTTAAACATAGTTAACCTCACTTGGGCCTAGGGAAAAAGGACTCCCAACATGACAATTCAAAGTTACATGCTCAATTACAACCACAAATTTCACAAGGGGAAGGGGCATTAAAATTCATAGCATTAACATTCATTCAATCCAATCTTTGAATCATAGCATCTACTTAAGCAGAAAATAAAGTAAGCGCATCATTTTCAAGCTTACCTCCAACTCGTTCGGGTTGGCCTCGTTTAGTGGACCATTGAAAATTATTAAGTGTCATTTCCTTAATTAGGTTGTAGGCTTCGTCCTTAGTTTTGTTCATCAAAGTTCCTCCTACCATCGCATCAATAGTAGATCTTACAGACTGGTCATGCCATTATAAAAGGCTTGGATAATCATCCAATGCTGAAGATCATGACGAGGGCCTAACCACAACAAATCTTTAAACTGCTCCGAGGCTTCGTAGAGCGCCTCTTTATCTTTTTGTGTGAAGTTGGTGATCTAGTTTCTCAAGCTTGCTATTTTACTTGGAGAGAAAAACTTGGTGAGGAAGGCTCTTGTTAACTCATCCTAAGTGGTAATGCATCCAGATGGCAAGGAGTGTAACCAAGCCCTTACTTTACCCCTCAATAAGAAAGGAAATAAGCATAGGCAAATCACGTTAGTGGAGACTCCATTAAGCTTTAACATATAGCAAACCTCTAGAAAGACCGAGAGGTGTACATTCAGATCTTCCAAAGGCATTTCCCAAACTGGGATTGTTACACCATCGAAATGAGCGGTTTGAGCCCGAAATTCTGGGCATCAACAGTAGGGCGAGAGATGCTTGAGGTGATCCCTTGGAGTCCAGGGGTAACGAAATGTCGAAACGTTCTTCTTTGATCACCTCCTCCACCCACCATGTTTGTTAGATTCCTTCTAGCCTTGCGTCTTTATTCTTCAATCATTTACTTCTTCCTCCTTAAAGGGAAAGTTCTTTCAATCTTAAGATCAGGTTCGTACAAGATTGGACTTTGCATAAACAGAAAAAATTCCTGCAAGCACTATCACCAACACTACCAATGCAATCAAACAAGAAAAGAAATTAACAATAAAAGATAATAAAATACTTAGTCACTTTTGTAAGACTAACTCAATTGTTAATAATTTAGTCCCCAGTAATGGCGCCAAAAACTTGACTACTGCTGCAAGCGCACGGGTAGATGTAGTATAGATAAAAGAGGAATTAATATAATCTATCGAGCCTTGTCTATGAGAATATGCTAACTAAATTTCTAATTCAAATGGTTTCGATGTAATAACTTCTAATTCACTAATTTTTAAATCAATTAGGGGACCATGCCTATGAATTTATGTAGCTACGAAAAATGATTGCATTAAAATGGCAAACATGTGCTTTTTCTCTAATGGGTGAACCTCGAGGAATTACAATCTATCCAAAAATTTGGCCTATTCTTTTCAAATCAACCAAATTTGCCTAACTGAAGCAAAAGTCAAATATTTTTGATTACTTTCTAGTCCTCCTAGCATGCAAATCTCTCTTTCGAGATGAAGTTTTGTAAGGTTTTATTAAGCAGTCCTACAATCAAATGTCACCTTTCAATTTTTCACCCGATTGTTTCACGTGTACAAGCAAACTTTGGCCAAAAATCTACTCATAATATGATAATCACTTGATAGAATGACTCAAATCAATCTTGAAAATAAGCACAATTCTTTAAATTAAATATGATCCAACAACACTTTTATAAACTACTAAATCCTTAGACAAAAATTAAACTACTCATGCTTGATTAAATATTAAACAATTAACCAATATTTTGCGAAATCTGAGCAGAAGGGCTTGACTAAGAGTAGCCTTCAACCAAGGGCTTCACACCATGTCAAGGTCAAACACTCACACTTAAGATTACTCACCAACACAAATACCAAACTAAAATATAAACGTATGAGGGAATAAACTATGCTACTCTATATTCCTATGCATCTCTCTTCTCAGCTGCTACATGAATGAGGCCCTTTTATAGGAGAGCTCAGACATTTTCAGCCACACAGCCGAAGGAAAACAAAGAGGCAATAGTTTCTCTATCCACCACAGTGCATGGCAGACACCCTGGTCCGACCGTAGTCTGGGTTGGAATCGGTTTTCTACTCTTTTCTTGCTTCATGGGCGTAGCATCACATGACTCTCCAAGGGGGAGGTCAAAAATAAATCTATTAAGGGTCAAATGCTGGGTAAAAAGGCCCTATAAATCACATAAAAAATCATACCCAAGCATAAATCGAGAATAGGAGTATAAATAATAACATTAAGCACATAATTCTCCTAAAAATGAAGCAACGGAGCCCTAAATGATGTATACATTATGCACTTATCAAAGGACAAGGCTTAAAGTATAAGTGCAAGATAAGATACAGCTAGGCATCATTTCCAACCAACGTGTTCCATTGTTTTCAAAACCAAATACATGTAACTACTAGTTACGCTAAGATTTACACACCATAATAGAATAGTATTTCGTCTAGTTTACAACTCCATCAACTAAAGATTTCAAAATGTAACTCCAAAAGTATTATGAATACAACATCACTACTGAACCAACGTGGTACTCCTGCTAACTTATTCTCTTTAGTTGGCTTGCTAGCATGAGTGTAATTCACTAAGCACTTGCCTGAAAGAAAACATAACAAACATTTCAAAATGTGAGCTGGAGCTTAGTACATGCATTCCTGTATTGTTAAATGATCATTGAAGAATTGATTGGGCTAACTTTGTAATTCATTTTGATTTAAAACAGTGAATGAAATGAATGTAAAACTATATTACTTGTTATTATTTGGTAGTGAACCCCTGGTAACTGTTACGATCTATAGATAGGTATATACCTGCCAAGCTGATCGAGGGACCTGGTATGAGGCCGCGCAGGTAACTGAAGTGCGTGTGCTGTATAAATGATAACTAACGAGGTCACTAATTAGGTGATAAATCACTAACTAAACTGATTCATCGATGTACTTACCAAGACCTTGTAGCTTTTGACGAATATATTCTGATTTCTAAAAATATAGGCAATAGACGTACTTAGGATTTTTAAATGCAATCTCACTGAATAATATTTGTGCAAAAAAGGGGCAAAATGATAGAGTAAGCCTTGATTCTATTATGAAAATGTCATTATAGATATATGTAGTTAGTAAATAACACACTTTAATAATTGGAATCTTCAACATAACTTATTAACTAAATGGCATTCAAAAACTTCAATAAATCAATATGAAGTAGGTTACGCTAAAGTAATTCCAAACCTAAATAAATCATGGTAATTTAACTCGAGGTGAACTAATTTAGAGAAAAGTAGACCAAAATAAATAATTGAGGTTACAGTAAAAAGGCTTTTATGGATATAAATGGAATTGGGGGTTTTCTTGATATTTCTGAGATGGACAATAAAAGGTTTAAGGCCAAGACGGCATAATTGGGTTCAGGATAGCCTAAGTCACCATAGGTTAGCCCAATTATCGGTGTTCTTGAGTCATTACTCTCCCCACTTCTAAAATCTCGTTCTCATGCCCATTTAACTCGGTTTTGCAACCCAAGTAAGCTTCTAAACACAATCAAAGTTGTTGTACTCACTAAACTTGATATTTTCATTGCAATATCCATAATTATTAGAAACTTTTAAGTAAGCTCTCAAAACTTATGGGTTCCTTCTTTCTCTCATAAATCAAGCTAAATGTCTCTTTGACGATAATTAAACTTTGTTTTCTTCATGTAATTACCTTATTCTAGCCAAATACCAAAAGTTCACACCATGATTAACCTTAGACATTTTTTAATATTTTTCTTCACATATTCACTCAAAATGCTACCACAACCTCAATTACTTGCATTAATACTTCAAACAACCTCTTTTTGTCACTTATGGGGTTTTCTATAATTCACTAATTTTGGTAAAACTCACATAACGTCATTCTTTTAAGTCAATAACACATCCAGCCTCCAAATTTAACCTAATTCATTCCAAATAATGTACTTGATTCAAAATTTAAATTAAATCACATATGATCATGAAACCCTAGATTATGCCACTTTTAAGTTTCCACCTAAATCACCATAAATGGATTTAATAAGATCACCAAGAACTTTAAATCCATTTCTCATGCCAAGGATCCCTGCATTAAATCAAAGAACTCAAAGTCCATCATTTTCACATCAAGCCCGCATGATCATATATGATCTCAATTCTTACATGCTTCAAAACTTAACCAACCACAATAAAACATCAAACTGGCATTCATTTTTATCAATATATGATGATCCATAATTAAATTATTCAAAAAATCAATAATTAAACAAAGTTAGCTTAGGGTTTATACCTCACTTGGAAGATCAAAGGAGAGGTGGAGGTGTTGTTTGATATTGGAAGAGGTTTGGGTGGTGGTTGGTGGCAGTAGGGGATGGTGGGCTGGTGGTTGGAGGAGGTGGTGGTGGTGGTGATGGCAGGGCTAAAACAGTAGGAGCACATGCCAGCAGTCACAACCGTAAAAATAGGGGGCGGCCGTGGGAGGAGAGAAGAAGAAGAATGGAAGAATTTGGATTTTGATGATTGAGATCTTTTGCCATATCTTGCTTTATTGACTAATATTTATGCCTCAAAAAGTAGCTTTTTATAACTGTAATTAGATGTAACTAGTGATAATTAGCTAAATCAATTGAATCAACTTGTTGGGTCTCGAATTAGGCTCAAATGAAATAGGTCCAGAAAGTGTAAGCACTTCATTGAAATAAAATTTTTGTGAAGCTAAAATTAGCTAAAATGAAACTTTTGTGATTTTATGGAAAGTAATTTAATCTTTGAAATCATATTTCCCCAGACCTATTATCGATTCACCTAAAATTTGACAATAATTGAAACTCGAATTGCAAAGCAGGGCCCAAATAAATTTCTTTTCCCCAATTAAAATGATTAAATGCAATAAATAAATGTGAGAAAATTAACAACATAGCTTAATTAAATAAATAAATGTGATTTAAGGTCGCGCTATTACAACATTCGCCCCTCAAAAAGCTTCATTCTCAAAACTTATGAACTTTGCCAGAAAAATGCAAGATTACCTCAAATTGGTGTAGGTACTTTGCTTTCATTTATTCCTCGATTTCCCAAGTGGCTTCTGAGGAGATATGATTTGACCAAAGAACTTTGACTAAGTACTTATTGTGTAGCTATTTGATCCTGCAATCTAGTATCTGAACTGTGTACTCTTCGTACACTAGATCCTCTGTGTCTTCAATGGTCTCGGTTAATATAGCGTGGTTTGGATTTGGAATGTACTTCCCGAGTTATAAGACATGAAACATATTATTTATGTGTTTAAGTTCCATAGGTGATAATTCATATTTTATATATAATTTTCTCCTTTATTTCACCTACTTTTATGCCATTGAAATATATGTTTGAGTAAATAATGTAGATTTTATAAAACTTACAGGAAAACTAAAATAGAAGAATTTAGATGAAGGTTGTTCAATTTTACTCGGATCACCTACAAGTGCAGAGTCTAAACTTAAGCCCAAAAGAAAAGAAAGAGGAAAAAAAGAAGAAGATATCCCATTTTCCTATATAGCTAATTCTTAACCTAGTCAAATGCCATTAATCAAAATTAATATTATACTTATGACTAGCCATGATCATGCATGTAACATCCCAAATTAATTGGAATTGATTTTCATTAATATTGGGGGTATCCTAAGGGGCTGGATTTTCACTATAAAAAGGGTTCAAGATTGAGGGAAAAAAGACACTCAGATCCATCCATACAGACTCACACTCATACATTCATCCATTCTCTCTCTCATTCTCCCATCTTCTATCTTCAATTTTTTTTTTTAGAGAGTTGAGAGAGTCTTTGTAAGAAAAGATCATTTTGGATGAGGGGTTAAGAAGAAAATACGCTTTGTTAGCTATTTTTCTCTTCTCTTCTCATCTCATTTGTGAGACAAATTTGAGAGTTTACACTAAGTTTCATAATTTTGTGTAATTGAGTATAAAGTTCGGACATAGGAAGTGAAATATACCAATTTCAATGGTGTTTTCCCTAACTATGGCCGGCTAAACTACTCATTTCTAGGATCAGGATGGATCTTTGGTAATAATATTCTTTTGCTAATTTCTTATGGGTTATCTTTGTCTCTTTTGCATAATCTTGAGTTTATATTTGATCTTCATCTACTTATGCCTCTTAATACTAATGTTTAATCATGTTGATGACACTAGTTTAAGTTGCTATCTCAAATGAATATTAGACCTCAAATGAGTATTAGACCTTGTAGGCTAATATGACGATTATGCAATTTGGGCTTAAAATTATAATTGTTTAAATTGAATAGTTTATGTTAGAAATTAGATGAGTTATGTTTAAAAAGAATAGTTCATGCTAAACAACTAGATAAATCATCTCACTTTATAATTATAATCATCTTTGTAATTTATGGCCTAATGCTTGTAACTTAGGTTGAACAAGAGACAAATTGAATCCCCATTTGAATTAATGAATCAATATTGGCAACAAAGGTAAAATCCAAAGTCCTAGAGTTTTCTCCTATTTAATTTCTTTCTATTTTACTACTCATTTGCTCTTCATTTTGTTCGTTAATTCATTTTGATAATCCAACCTAAAAATTAAATTATTCTTTATAATCGGAAAGGCTGAGTCTAAAATCACTATTGTTCCTCGTGGGATCGACACCCTAATACTTACTAGTCTATAATTAACCTTGTGCACTTACAAGTAAAAAGGGTTTTAAAACTACAACATAAAATCCACATCAATAGGTAAATCCAGTCGGTAAGCAATAAGCTACGATATTCAACTTTTCAATAACTTCATATGGCCCAAAATATCTTTGGCATAATTTGCCTCACAGTCTTCCTCTTTATACCCTTAGTTGGCAAAACCTTCAGAAAGACCTTATCACTTACCTAAAACTCTATAGGCCTCTTTCTTTTATCAGCATAGCTTTTTTATCGGCTCAAAGAAGCACGAATATACTCTCAAATTTTTCTTATTGTTTCACTAGTTTCTTGAGTATATTTTAGGCCCAAGATCAATCCCTCATCTAAATCACTCCACCACAAAGGGGTTCTACATTTCCTTCCATATAGAGCTTGAAACGGGGCCATTTTAATGGGGGACTGGCAATTGTTGTTGTAAGAAAACTTCACCAATGATAAGTCTTCCTTCCATTTACCTTAGAACTCCAATACACAAGCTCTTAACATGCCTTCTAGAATTTAGTTCACTCTCTCAATAGGTCCATCAGTTTCAAGAGGATAAGAGCTGCTAAATTTTAATTTGGTTCCAAAGGCTTTTCGAAGCTCTTACCAAAAATGAGCTTCGAATCTCTGATCTCTATCAGACATTATGTCTAATGGAATCCCATGCAATCAAACTATTTCCTTAACATACAGCTAGGCTAGTCTTTCAACTCTCCAAGTGTCCCAAATCGGCAGAATATGGGTAGACTTAGTGAGTCGATCAACTATTACCCAAATGGCATTTTCTTTGAAGTAGAAAAAGGTAATCCCATGACGCAGTCCATTAAGATGGAGTCCCTTGTCAAAGTGAGAATTTCTCATGGCCGTAGTTCACCCATGGGACATTGATGCTCAGCTTTTACCTTTTGGCAAATCAAACACTTGTCTACATACTCTGCGATCTCTTTCTTCATACTATTTCACCAAAAGTATTGCCTCAAGTCTCTATACACCTTTGTGCCTCCTTGATGCACTGAGTATCGAGTGTTGTGAGCCTCCTCTAAGATCTTCTTCCTTAGTTCCTCATTTTTAGGTCCACACAGGCGGTCACAAAATCGCAAGCCCCCATCTTCATGTACCACAAACCCACATGACTTCCCTTCTTAAAATTTTGCTTTATCCTTTGGCGTTTAGGATTACTTTGTTCGTTCACTCGAATTTCCTCCATTATGGAGGGCTGATAAACCAAAGCGTACCCTTTTCCAGTTTCTCTCCTTTTTTCTCTTTCTTCTCTTTCGTAGGCTAGGCCATTATGCTGCCCCAGCTTTCTCGAGCCTATCACGTTGCCCCAGCTTCCTCCTCATTTAACCACCACGAGCCAAGCAGTGACCATTTCCCTATCTCCTCTTGTTCTTCTTCCTCCTCATTCTACGACATCCGCAACTCAAAAAACAGGGCAGCCATGTTCTTCTTCTTCCATCGCTCAACTCTTCGCCTTATTCTTCATCAAAACCATTGCTAACCTCTTTCTGTACTCTTTCATCATTCATGAACATTCAATGCCACATTATTACATTCAGTAGTTACCCATCTTCTCGATCCTTCTTCTTTATCCTCAGCATGTCTGAAACCAGAAGAACTCAAAAAGCCGAAACAGGGCAGCAGATTCGTCCGTCTTCCTTTCTATAACTTGACTATTTTGTTCCCTCTCTTTCTTCATCATTTATTCTTCCATAATCACTACCATCAATTGGGCGATTCTAGAAATTTATTCAAGAATTAATTACATAAAAGAGGGGCTTGAATGGTGGCTTTAACTGGAGGTTAAAGCAAAGAGGAGATGAGCAGAGTAGGGGTAGCACAGAGTAGAGTAAAAATATTCCAGATCGAATTGCTCTTTCCATCTTCGTTTTTTTCTAGTTTCAAAATTAGGTTCTAGTTCTCAAATTCATGTAATCTTAGAACCTAGGTGTGCCGGTTTGCTTGGGAATTACCTAGTGGTTGAAGCATTCATTCAAATTTGAGCTTTATTACTCTTGTTTTCAGATTCAGATTCGTGGTGTTAGGTCTGGATTTTGGCCATAGCAAGTCGCGAGCCTCCCATTCTCGTACTATGTTGTGATATTATGACAGTTCCCATCACCCTTTATTGCTCAGCTTCGACTCTTATCACTATTGTGTTACTGTGTTTCTGTCTTGGGCATGATAGCTTTATTCCTGATTTTGCAATGTTGTGTGCAAGTTATTTAGCATGTTAAAGCTGCCCAGACCTGTGGCAATTACGTTAGGCGTACCACATGGTCAATTTTAAGCTAATAACTTACCTTTGTTGTTTAGTTAAAACAAGCTAATTTATTGAGGGTCGACACCCATAATTACTATGGAGATAACCATATGCTTGCGGGAATCACAAGTTGTTGGCACCATTGTCGGGAATGGATTTGTGAAACTTTGTTACGTTGAGTGCTAGTTTAGTCTTTGAGTCATTTTCGATTTAATTTTAGAGTTGTGATTTTTAGTTTTAGTTGAGTTGTTATTTCATTTTAGTAATTTAGTTTACGATTTCAATTTTTGCTTTTGTTGAGATTAGTAGTATCTTGATTTTTAGAGTTTATTTGTTGCTAAAAAAAAAGTACTAATCAATTTGGTTTATGTGCAGCAAAAAGATACAAGGTAGAACTAATCCCCAAAAAAATCAGACCAGTGCAAATTTTTCACCAATTTTACATTCTGTTTGAATTTTTTGGAGCTTTTCTAGTGTATTTTTACTGTGCTGACATGTTTCTTAGATTTAGCATAACGTTTAGAATTGTTTTGGAATTTTTGGAACTGTTTGGATTTTTCTGTGAATTTTGGACTTACTAATTTATTTGCAATTTTCTACACTATTCGGGGAAAGAAAAAAATTTGAGAAAAATTATATTTATGTCCTTTGTGATTGTATGGAATTTACTATATATTTAGTTCTAATTATAGGAGTTTTATTTTCTGTTTTAATTTTGTTTTTAGACATTGGGTTTTTTAGGTGTAGTTTATGTTCTTATTTTCTTTTAGTTTATTAGTGTTTCTGGTTTTGTTTTAGGTTAGCTCATTTTCTGTTTGTATATTATTTTTAGGTTTGATTACTTTCTTGTTTCTTTTGTGGCTTAAAAGAAAGAAAATAGCAAAAAAAAAATAGATAAATCCAAAATCCATAAAAATTAGAAAAAGCAAAGACCAAAAATAGAACCTTTGGGGAGGGTATGGGTGTAATCATAAATTACGAAGATTGAATTTTTATAGATTCTATTGATTTGAATTGGGTACAGTCTCTATGAATACAATCCTCTAATTCTTTCTCTTTCAAGGATGGATTTTTCAACCCTTAAATCATGGGGGGTAGAGGCCTGTTTATAGGAAAGCCTCCCCCTTGAAAGTTAAGATGGACCTTAGCTTGGTTTTGAGCCTTTCAATCAGGCCTTACCCTAGATTGCTTTGACTTTCATTTGTTTTCACTTTGATTTCAACTTTGACTTGGAAGTCTCTCGGGCCTGAGCTGAGCATTGACTTGGGAGTCGCCTCGACCTTTGATCGGACGTTGACTTGAGAGTCATTTTGATGTTTGACTTGTGAGTTAATGTAGGTCTTGACCTTTGACCTTGATCTTTGACTTTAACTTTGACTTTGACCACGACATGACTTGGACGTCGTTCGGACTTTGGGTCGTGACTTGACTTGGGAGTCGTCTTGAGCCTCGGTTTTGACTTTAACTTGAATCTTAACTGAGCTTGGACTTGGAAGTCATTTGGGCTTCATCTTGGGCCTGATTTGAGAGTCTGTTTGGGCTTGACTTATCAGTTTTTTTAGATTTGATTAAATTAATTAAAAGGGTTGGCCCAATTACCTAATTTAATTTGATTTTGGTACGGCACGAATAAATTTTCAATGCCTATAAATTGCCCCCTCGAGATAAGGTCACGTACAAGGCTTGTCTTTTGAACGTGGTCGACGTCTCGATGTTTTCTCTCTTTTTTTTTATAATCTATCATTTGTTCACGACAAATGCCTTGAATGAATTTTCAACATGCTTTGATGATTTTCTTTTTCTTTATTTTTTTTTTAGCTTAAACAAATGAATAATTTTTTTTCAAAGAATTTTGAAAAAATGATTGGACCATGGTTATGGTGACCATGATTGTGGCGCCTGGCTGGCCCAAAACTTATTCCCTTCTTTTTTTTTTTTTTGGTTTTTGACCTAGCGTCTGGCCTCTCTCTCTTCCCCAACCCAGAGCCTACCTACACCTTCATTAAATTATCATGCGTGGGGCACATGACCCTAGTCTGACTTCTTTGTTCTTTTTTTTGTTTGGGCCAAGCCTTGGTTTTCCTTTTCCCTCCTCTTATCAACCCAAAGCTCAGTTCATTCCCTTCTTCCTTCTTTTCACACATGGGCTTCGGCTGCCCTTATTTGCTTCTCATTTTGTTTCTTGTTTGGTTTTCATGCGTGGGCCAGTCCGTTCCTCTTGTTCCTTCCCCAGCTATAGCCCGGACTGGTTTCACTTAAGTGGCCACGTGAGGCTCACTTGACCCTGAGTCATTTTTGCTGCTTTTGTATGTGGGCCTGGGCCAGGAAGCTCCTTTCTTCCTTTTTTTTTTAATTCAAGTTAGGCTGGGCTTCAATTGAAAGAACATGCACCGCCTTGCTTTACTTCACTAAGTGATCACGCCCTTCTCACGTGCCGAGGACACTGTTCATTCTTCTTCTTCCTTTGCCCTCGATAGCCACCAGCGCCTAAAAACCCTGACATCATCTTCGCTGCCCAGTCACTATTCTTCTTCCTTTTTGTCGTTCCCCAGCCCCAGAAACACGAGAACCACTACCCTCAGCCCTCCCCATTGCTGCTATGCTTGTTGCACCTAAAAATCGAGGGCCCTGTTTTCAGAACATTTGCTCTGTTACTTGCTGGTAGTCAGAGTCATCCTCACAGCCTTGTTCTTTACACGACATTCTTCATCATGAAAAAGGTATCCAATCTCTCAACTCTCCTTCATCTCCCTTCATCCTTTAGCTAACTAGTTGTTCCATACCTTTTTTTTTAAAAAAAAAAAAAGGTCAAGCTTTTGATATGTTTCATGGCTATCCCACTTGTGCAGGACACTTGACTCAATCTCTCTTTTTTTTGTTCTATTTTCTTTTTTTTTATTTTAAGAACTGAGACCCATCATGATGTTGTTGCTAGGGCTTCGATAGTTGGCTCTTTCAAGTTCTCTTTTCTATTTCAACCAAAGTTGTCACCTTTATTCATGGAGTTTGCTTCATTTCTCTGGTTTGTTTCACAGCTTACAAAAATCCATTTGATTTCTTTTGGGCAGGGCCATCATCATTTTGTTCATCACCGGCACGATCCGTGATGCCTCCGTACTTGCTTTGGGCGGTAAAGATTTCGTCATTTTGATTAATCAAGTCAATGATAGAAGGATTGCCATAGTTACAGAGTGATTCATGAAGGATTGTCATAGCTGCCATACATGGGTTGGGGGTTAATTGATGGTATTGGTTATGG
>NCQV01079947.1:2394-16992 GCA_002740545.1 Lophocereus schottii | reverse complement strand
GAGAAACTCATGGGGGTGGCGCAGAGGATTGTTGATTTGGAGGGCGTGCTTCGCCTTGCCCAGGAAGAGGAGCGCCAGCTTAAAGGCGATGTCCAAGTCCAATCTTCCCTATTAGAGGCAACCGAGCAAGAAGTTAATGTGAGATCCAAAGCTCTTGCTGACCTTGAGATGATACACACTCTTTCTTCTGATGATGCCAAGGAGTTGGAGAGGCATGAGCAGATCATGCTAGCACTGTAGTCCTCACTTAATCCCAACACTTCGATGGACACCGATTGATGTTTTGCTCAACTTGTCTTGTTCTCCCTTTTTTTTTCTATTGCAACAAATATTTGTAATAGACTTTGTGTCCTCCTTTATATAAAATTTGATCGCCACCCTCCTATCTCTGCTTGATTATGTTTGACTGAACTTGATATTTTATTTACCAAGCTACCTACGTATATATGGAAACGTTACAATTTCTAATAAGATCAAGTCATCACGTAGTTTAATAAAAAAAATTTGTATATATTTTTTTTTACCGTGCACAGTTTATACTCTTGCGGGCCAGGAGTAATACAACAATTTTTTTTTTTGAGTTTCTTTTTGTCGTTTACAGTTTATACTCTTGCAGGCCAGGAGTGTTACAATAGAATTTATCTTTAAAGACAGAGTAGTTTAGGCTCTTACTTAGAAGCTCTATAATATCCTATATCAAAGGTAATAACACTTCAAGAACTTGCCATTTATGGGTCCTACCTGAACCCCTTGTCCATCTACTATCTTATAGGCGCCATTTGAGTACACCTCGCGGACAACATAAGGCCCTTCCTATTTCGGATCGAATTTGCTTCCTGTCTTATGGGTCATGATGATTGGCAGTGCAAGCACTTGATCCCCAAGTTGAAATGAGCGCAGCCGAACCTTTTTGTTGAACGCTCTTTCTAAGCAAGCTTGGCAGCATTCTAGCTTCTGTTGTGCTTAAAGTCTCTTCTCATCTAGGGCCTCCAGCTCCGCTAAGCGAAGCTTGTGATTTGGTTCTTTCATCAAACCTTCTTATATGACGATGTGCAGTGACGGGATTTAGAGCTTTAATGGTAGTACGACTTCAACTCCATATACCAGAACAAAAGGAGTCGACTGTGTCAGCGACTTGTATGTGGTTCGATATGGCCAAAGAGCCTCCCCTAGTCTGTTGTGCTAATCTCTTTTAGACTTTGTGACAACTTTGTTGAGTAAGTTGCGAAATATTTTATTAAAGGCTTCTGCCAGGCCGCTTATAGCGGCATGGCACATGGAAGACTTATGCTGGGTGAACTTTAAGTTTTCACATAGGCTGGTCAACAGGCTGTTGACAAAGGGCTTACCATTATCAATGATAATGTACCTCGGCACATCATATCGATAAATAATGCATGTCCTTATGAAGTCGACCACATTTTCTTTTTTAACCTCCCTTAATTGAATTACTTCCGCCTATTTAGAGAAGTAATTAGTGGCAGCTAAGATGTATGAGTGACCAGCCAATGATTTAGGCATGATTGGTCCGATGACATCAAGGCCCCATGCCTCAAATGGCCAGGATACAACCGTTGGGTGAAGAGGTTCTGGGGGTTGATCTATGAAGTTAGCATAGAACTGGCAAGCATCACATCTCTTTACATAATCCATGCAATCTTGCACCATAGTGGGCTAGTAGTAACCCATCCTTTTAATATGATCATTTAGCCTAAGCCCTAATTGGTGCACTCCACACATACCTGAATGAGCTTCTGTCATCGCTTGCTTTGCCTCTTCCAAGTCCAAACACCGTAACCAAAGGCCAAGAAAGGAGCGCCGATAGAGTGTTCCGTTATAGTAAAGGAAGCTCAAGACTCTCTGCTGTATTGCCGTCTTATGCCTTGGGTCACTAGGAAGTTTTTCGTGCTCTAAGTACTCAATTATAGGTTGGCGCTAGTCTTCTGTATCTATTTCGAGGACACAGATCATATTGACGCCTTCCTCTGAGTCTTCATCATCGGGTGGAAAAACCTAGTAGCCACATACTAGAGTTGTCATTCCTGCTTCTGCCACCAGTGTGAAAGTGGCTGCGAGGCTTGCTAATGCGTCAGCCATCTTGTTGGCACTCCTTGGCACATGCTCTAACTTAACCATCTCCAACCTATTTAGCAAGCGTAATGCATGCCTGTGATACGGGACAAGGTCCTCTTCCTTAATGTCGTATTCGTCAAGTAGTTGATTGATGACCAACTGTGAGTCACCATATATGTTGAGGTCGGTGATCTCCATCTCAATGGCCATTTCAAGACCCAAGCTAAGTGCTTGGTATTCCGCCACATTGTTAGAGCATAACTGAGTAAGCATAAATGAATACGGGAGAATGTGCTTTTCAGGGGAAATGAAGACCACTCTTGAACCAGCACCATCACGCCTAGCTGTACCATCGAAATACATTTCCGAGGGAGGGAGGATATCGATGTAGAACACACCTTCTCCAGGGAAATCATCCTTTAGCTCACAATCGTCGGGAATGGGATCATCTACTAAGAAATCTGCCAATGCTTGTTCCTTAACCGCTTTTTGGGGTACATAAACAACGTCGTATTGTTTTAAAATGGCCGCCCATTTTGCCAGTCGTCCATTTAAGATTTGCCTAAACAAGATGTACTTGATGGGATCAACTTTAGAGATCAATTGTACTGTATAAGCCTGCATGTAATGCTTGAGTTTCTGGATGGCACAGATGAGCGACAAGCACATCTTTTTAATGGGGGAGTACTTCAATTCAGCGCGAACCAGTGTACGACTTAAGTAGTACAGGGAGACTTCTTTCCCTTCCTCATTTTCCTGTGCACATAATGCTCCTAAGGATTGTTCCTGAGCTGCAATGTACAGTCGAAGAGGTTTGCCAGGGATGGGTGCCCCCAACACCGGAGGATGGGGTAAATATTCCTTTATTTTCTTGAAAGCCATTCGACATGAGTCGTCCCATTCAAACGGTGCTCCTTTTTTTATAAGGTGGTTGAAGGGGTGGCAACGTACTGCAAGATTTGAGATGAATCTTCGGATATATGCCAAGCGACCCTGAAGTCCGCGAGTCTCTCTGTGGTTCTTTGGCTCAGGCATTTCTTGAATTACCTTGATCTTCGATTGCTTTATCTCAATACCTCGATGGTGAACGATGAAGCTCAAGAATTTCCCAGAGGTGACACCGAACGCGCACTTGAGTGGGTTCATCTTCAATTGGCATCTCGCAACACTCAACTTTTTTGTGAAGCATATCATCGAAAATTGTTTGCATTGCCCTTTGGTAAGTTGCTCCTGCATTCTTAAGTCCAAAGGGCGTCACCTTAAAGCAAAAAATGCCTTTAGGTGTGCAGAAAACTGTGGCCTCTTGATCCCTTAGCACCATCAGAATCTGATTGTATCCTGCGGTATAATCCATGAATAACAACGTTTTATGCCCTATAGTTGAGTTCATCATGAGTTCCGCGATAGGCAACGGGAAATCATCTTTTGGACAGGCGTCTTTGAGATCCCTAAAGTCCATAAAAATACGAAGTTGCCCATTTTTCTTCCTAACAGGCGCGATGTTTGCTATCCACATTGGGTACTTAATCTCGCGAATGAATCCTGCCTCTCTGAGTTTGTTGACCTCTTTTTCAATTTCCGGTACCAGCTCCGGCCGATAACGTCGCTAAGGTTACTTCTTAGGCGAAATACTCTTTTTGATGGATAGGCAATGAACTGCGACCTCTGAATCTAACTCCGACATTTCTTTATAACTCCAGGCAAATATGTCCTTGTACTCAGACAGGAGTTCTAAGTACTATTTTTCCTCCTTGGGTGCAAGTGATGAGCTTACGTAGATAGATCGAGACTCTTCATTGGTCCCAAGATTCAACTCTTTTAACTCATCAACTGTAGCTTGGCTCCCATCTTCGACGGTCTCAGGAGTTTCGGCCAGCTCTATCTCTGAGTCTGAGTCATCACATTCATGGGCTGTAATATGATTAGAAGGAGCAATTTCTTCTTCCTCCGCCTCATTGCTAGAGTTAGAGTTGTTTTATTGACCCGTGAAGATCACAGTACGCCTCTTTACTCTTAATGAACCGTCTGTCTTCACATCCAAGTTAGAGAAACGCTTCATATGAGAAGGGATAGAGCCCTGAACTTCATTTATCACTCCCAAGCGGTCAAACGCAGAACTTTTCTCCTGCTAAAGCCATGAGCTTGAAGACTTTTCACCAGTTTTTATCCTAGCAAATAATGTACCCCTTGGCTGAAGAACGTCTTTGATTCTATTAAAAATAGAGATTTTGCGGCCTTTCCCTTTCCCTATTCAGGTGAACATCGTAGACATTTTCTTGAAGCGGGCGATTGCAGCCTATCAAACCCAGAGGGTTTTGGTTTGGGTGAAGCACTTTCCTCTTCACTCTCATCCACCTCTTCAATTGGGATGTATTAAGTTGCCACCTTCTTGTCCTTTCGTCGCCCCGAGATGCTGACTGGCTGCAGTGGCATAAAACCTAGTCCAACTTTTGAGACGCCCACTAAGCCTCCCTGCTCTTAGATCTTTTTCTGAGTTTCGTTAAGTCCATAAGGCTTGACCTCGACTACCTTTCCTAAGGTAGCTGGGTTTCGAAAGTCATAGCCAGCCTTTTCCATGAGTTTATAGGTGTTGGGATCAAATCCTTCTTTAGTCCGCACGCTTGGCAAATCATCGTTGTCCTTAGAAGAGACAACAAACCCTGGAATAGGCGCCGACTCTCCTTAGCCTGCCACATCTTAAGGGTCGGAGTTGTTACACTCCCTTTTAGAGAAGTTATGCTAGCTGCATCACCCTTAGTAGCTTTGGTCTCATTGCTATGGCCTGTGCACTCGCCAAAGGGCGATTCACCCTCCTTGTGGCGAGACCTAGGTATGTACCATAAAATTAGCGGTATTGATCCCGTTGAAGCGGCAGCTTGTTTAGCAACCTGGTCAACACGAGAAGTGACACTACCTTACTTACTTGCTTCTTTCTCGGGTTGTTGCTTAGGAGCGTCATCATTTATTGCTCGAGGGGCCTTCTTTGCGACTTCTTTGCCTATGGAAGCAATAGCTGACAGCATGGTTTCTTTAGGTGCAGTTTCTTCTTCAAAGAACCTTATGTCTGCAAAATGAGATTCAGCCTTAGTGAATGGCTTGACATCCCCATTTATTTTCTTCTCCCTATCACGGTAATACTTGAGGCATTGGTGTGAAGTGGAGGCCACTATCCCATGCTCTTGAAGCCATGATCGCCAAGTAATAACTTGTAGGAAGTCTTGGCATCAATTACATGGAAGATGGAAGATGTCGTCAAATCTCCAATTATTAGTTTAACGCGAATCATGCCGATTGCACACTGGCCTCCAAGGTTAAAGCCTTGAGTCACCGTTCAGCTCTAAGACAGTTCTTCCACCGTGATGCCTAAGTCGTTCATTATAGACTTAGGCATGATGTTGACAGCTGACCCTCCATCCACGAGAATGCGCCTGACTTTTTGCTCTCTAATATAACCAGTCACAAACAAAGGATGATTATGGGGCTTGGATCCCAACAGCAAATCATCGTTAGTGAAAGTGACTACAGTATTGCAAGAGACACACTAAACAAGGCCTTTTGTTGATGATCTAACATCCTTGATTTTATCAGCGTAAAATTCTAGGTGTTGTAAGGCAGCAACAACATGTTGGCGCATCTCATCGGGCAAACAAAAGATTTTCCCCCAGCCTATTCGAGATGGCAAAGCTTCCAAGGCAGTTAAGATTTTATCAGCTACTTGAGGAGACTCCTCTTGCCCGTCACTTCCTTTGTCTTCCTCTTCTTCGAGTTCAGAACATGAGGTCGTGTTGACTGTAACTTTCTCAAAGAAGCCTATTGGGAAAAAGTCTCTGAGTACGACAGGGACAAGCGACTCTTATTCAAGGAGATCAATAGGTAGAATTTCATGCCCTTTGACGTTCTTAAACTTCTCCTTTCCTTTGAGTGGCGAGGGTTCTTCTTTCTTCCTTGTCTCTCCCTGTAGTGAAGAGGTAGCGATTGCGCTTGGCTTTACTTCCTTGGCCTCCGATAAGTGACAAGAGTCCATCTGTCTTCACCAACATCAGTCTTATCAGAGACATCTATAAAAGGATCAGTCTCTATCAAGGGTCCCTCAGATTCAATTGGAACCACCACAGGCTCCAAACTTCCCAATTAAGTTGTAACTAATTTCTCTCCAAGGGAGGAAATCAATCTAGTTAAGTATGCTTTGGCTTCCTAGGTGATGAGGAACACTCTAGCTGAGTGGAGACATGATTCATCTCAGCAGTGTCGTCCAAATCCAATATTATCTTCCCATCCCTGGAAAGTTGCATAATATGCTCCTTGAGCGTTATGTACTTCTCAAGAGGGTGACTAACCACCCTATGATACAAATAATATTTTGGGGTGGTAACTCTTCCAGCTTCTTCAGAGCATTTTGGATTTGGAAGCTTGATAACTTCATTTTGAAGGAAATCGTCGAGCATCCCTGACAAGTATGAGCCAAGAAAGGGATACTTCTTCTGCTGTAATTCCTTCAATGTAGGATACTTCTTCCTAGCATCCTTGGGGAATTCGGTTTTCTAGTTTTCATGCTTGGGCTTTCCAGAGATTCAAACCGGTTCCCTGGTTGAAGTAGCCATGGATTCTTTGTTTGAGGACTTTGAGGACTTGGGATTTTTCTTGAATTCACCCTTGTCCTTTCTGGATTCAGGTAAGGAAGAAAACTTGCCACTGCGACTTGCAATTGTCATCTGCACATCATGAGCCTTTGTTGCCAATTCCTGGAAAGTCCTTGGCTTACTCATTTGCAAGACATACAGAAAATCCCTCTCCATGTCTTACGCACACATTTTAATAGCTGAAGCCTCTGACAGATGGTCTTTGCACTCGAGACTAAGGGATCTCCAGCGATTGATATAATCAAGCACTGGCTCATCCTTTCATTGTGTGGAGTTCGTTAGCTCTATCATGCTAACAACGCATTGAGTACTGTAGAACCAATTTAGGAACTCCTGCTCCATTTGTTGCCAGCTATCAATGGACTCTGGCTCAAAGTTTGTGTACCAGTCGAACGTAATCCCTTTTAGAGTATGGACAAACTGCTTCACCAGTCAGTCTTCCTCTGTGCCAGCATTGCTGCACTTCTCAATGAAGTGAGTGACATGCTATTTAGGGTTGCCCTTGCCATCGAACTGGTTGAACTTAGGAGGCTGATAGCCATGGGGCATGCGCAGCGCATCAATCCCCTTTATATAGGGCTTTGTGTACAAGTGGGTCTTGTGAGACCCTCCTCCTAGCTGAGCCTTGACTACGTTCGCTATCAAGCTCTGAATCTGCTAAATCAACATTGAGCCTAAGGAGCAGTCCTTCTTAGCTTTGCAGTCATTGTTAGATTCCTCGTTGTGATATGAGTCTTTGTTCAAGTCTTCAGCACCCGATCCCTTGTTAGAAGCTTCAGAGAACTTCTTTTCTAGCCTCTTTGTTAGTTCAGTAACTTGGTTGTTCTAGCACTTGATTTAGGCGTCCTTCTCTGCACAATCTTTAAAGGGTCTATCCAAGGTAGCCTTCATACTTGCCGGCTACTCTTCAAGGTTAGCAGCTCCGGTCATCATGACTAGCATGATAATAGTGTCGAAAGATTCAACTTCAATATTTGACATGAGCACCCCCTTTGGCGAGGGCGCAGAAGAGTTACTACTATAGTAGTCCTCAACCTCGCAGATTGGAGATTGAAGGCTAAGTTTTTGAATTTCATCTATCCAGGACGACGCCTTGTGTTGTGTCTTTGAGTCTTGGAATTTGGATGTGGGCGACACAGTCTGCCCAGCAGCGGTCAACGAAGCACTTTTGCCATGCTCCTAGTCTTCATTGTATGGGTACACTTGCTAGAAGTGACGCTCACTTCATAGGATCTAAGAGAGAAAGATCTCGTGTCCTTCTTCTTCGAAGCATACGTGGCGACATTCTTTGTAACCATATCTCCATTGAAGATGATGTGCTTGTGACTTGAAAGTCTTGATCTTTAAGAGAAAGAGATGAGAGGTAGGGACGTCCCACCGGGCGTGCCAAATTTGTAATCACAAATTACAAAGTTTGAATTTTTGTATACTTAATTGATTTGAATTGGGTACAATCTCTATGAATATAATTCTCTTATTCTTTCTCTTTCAATCATAGGGGTAGGGGCCTATTTATAGGAAAGCCTTCCCTTGAAAGTTAAGATGGACCTTGACTTGGTTTTGCGCCTTTCAATCAGGCCTTACCCTAGACTACTTTGACTTTTCTTTCCTTTGACTTTGACTTTGATTTTGACTTTGACTTGGGAGTCTCCCGGGCCTAAGTCGAGCATTGACTTGGAAGTCACCTCGATCTTTGACCGAACATTGACTTAAGAGTTGTTTTGACGTTTGACTTGTGAGCTGATGTAGGTCTTGACCTTTGACTTTAATCTTTGACTTTGACTTTGACTTTGACCGCTCCATGACTTGGACATCATTCAGGCTTTGGGTTATGACTTGACTTGGGAGTCGTCTTAAGCCTCGGTTTTGACTTCACTTGAATCTTAACTGAGCCTGGACTTCGAGGTCATTTAGGCTTCATCTTTAGCTTGACATATGAGTCTTTTTGGTTTTGACTTATGAGTCTTTTTAGATTTGATTAAATTAATTAAAAGGATTGGCGCAATTAACTACTTTAATTTAATTTTGGTACGGCATGAATAAATTTTCAGTGCCTACAGTGGGATTTATTTGACTAGTTGGGTTAGAAATCCTGAAAATCATCGACTTGTTAGAAGTGAACCCAACCTTGACTTAGAACCTGAACCGGAGCCCAAGCTTGAACTAGAAGAAGTGGCATAAGAAAGATCCTTGAGTGAGATTTTCTATCCTCCTAGGACTACCTTGCCATCTTGTTTCACTATACCTGACCTTGGACCTAATGTGACTTCCGAATTAAGACCTCACTATACTTAGATGCTCCCTAAATTTACAGGTTTAAATGATTCTTATTTATTTTTGAGGGAATTCGAAGAAGTTTATTCTATGATGCATTTTCCTAATATTTCCATTGATGTTATCTGAATGAAATTGATTCCTTTTGCTTTGAAAGATTCTGCTAAATGTTGGATGTATTGCTTGGCTGCTAATTTTGTAACCTCTGGGATTGATTTTGTAAGATTGTTCTTAAGAAAATACTTTCCTAATACCAAGACTGTTAAGCTAAGGAATGAAATTAATCAATTTATGCAGCTAGGTAGGGAATCATTTTGAAAATATTTTGATAGGTTCAAGAATTTGTTGGCCCACTGTCCCCATCATGGTTTAGATGAAGCACGTTTGTGCCAGATTGTCTATGAAGGACTTAACCAACAAACTAGAGTTGTGATAGAGCCCATGTGTCAGGGTGGCTTTCTTTCTAAGAGCGCCGCAGCTGCTTGAGAATTTTTAGAAGATTTAGCTGAGAAAACTATGCAGTGGGAAACCGCTCGTGATGACAGCTTGAGTTCTAGGTTTGCAGGGGGTGGGTTGCATTCTGTCTTTGACGTAAGTCACTTAAAGTCTGAGATTGCTATTTCGAAAAAGATATTGAAGGGATTGTCTCCCCAAATGACTCAGCTATCCCAAACGTCTTCAGTATCTGGTTCTCATTGCCAAACCTTAGACCATTCTTTAAGTGCTTGTCCTTATTTTGCTCACCAGTTAGCAACTGGACAAGAACAAGCAACTATGGCCTTCCAGATACCAAAGAATGACCCTTTCACCCCTTATTACAACCCAGGGAGGAGAAATCACCCTAACATTTCTTAGAGTAATGAATCAAATGCTATGGTTCCTAACTCCTAACCTGGAGTGTCTCCTGGAAACAACTCCCATCCCATCTCTCACCCTTCTAACTCCTTTCAGAGATAGGTGTTTCTAAGTATACCTAATGTACCTTGACGTCCACCTCCTATGGGTTAAGTTCAACCTCCTCTTGGTTACACTGACATAGATAAAATGGAGAGGAGAATTAATAACAATGTGAAGATAATGATTAATGCTAACATGGAAAGAATGATGAGACTGATGACTAAACAGTTTTCCTAGTTAGCATCATCTTCTAGGGAACTAGGTACTTTTTCGAATCAACCTAAGGTGAACCCTAAGGGTCACGCCTCCTCTTCTTCAGGTAACCCTAGTGAGCCTGCGAGAAAAGTGAATGCAGTTATATCTCTCTTCTCTGGTCAAGAGATTGATAACCAAGTGAGAAATCCTAATAAGCCTTGCAGGTATCCGTAGTAATTTTTTCAAAATTCTTCTTCTTCTTCTTCTTCTTCACCTCTAGAAATTGGTTCATCCAGTGAGCTAAGGGATGCTATTCATGGTGTCCCTAATGATTCTAATACTCACCTTCCTCCTGAGTCATCGTCTAAGAAAGAGGAGCTTAAAGAGAAAGACTCCTCTGATTCAGTCGACCCTTCTCCTTCTAAGGGTTCTTCTTCTCTTTCTTCTTCTTTTAAGAAAGTTCATATGCCTTTACCTCCTTTTTCCCATAAGCTTAAAAAGAAAGGCCAAGCTCATGTTGAAAAGATGAGAGAGACTTTCTCTCAAGTCAAAATCAACATTCCTTTACTTGATACTATTCAGCAGATGCCTCCATATGCTATGTTCTTAAAGGATCTGTGCACGACCAAGAGAGCTTCCAATGTCCCTCAAAAGGCTCTTCTTAGCCTCTACTGCTAGTTCCATTCTTTTTTATTAGATCGCAGTGAACTGTAACAACCCCGGTTATCCTACTATCTCTATAGTTATGGGGGACCAGCTTATTCATACAGCTTTGCCCGAGTTAAGGGCCAGTGTCAACTTCATACCCTTCACTGAGTCTGAATCATTTACTGTGCATAATAAGCCTAAATGTTATGTATTTGAGTTTGATGACTTATGCTCTACTGTTGATTGTTTGCTCACTGGTGCTTCTGAATCTACTTCTGAGTCTGTACCTCTCCTGCTCTTAAATTGAAACCTCTTCCTGATTCTCAAGCATGCATTTCTTAGGCCCGATGAATCCTTAGTTGTCATTATTGCTTTTGGCTTAGACCGGGACCAAGAGGATAAATTGATTACCTTACTTAATGAGAACAAGAAAGCTCTACGTTGGACTTTAGGGGACATCAAGGTTATTAGTCCTTTCATTGCGTAATATAGAATTCATTTAGAGGACAATACCAAGCCCTACTGCGACTGTCAAGGGCGTTTGAACCCGACTCTCCAGGAAGTAGTTAGGAAGGAAGTACTGAAACGGCTAGACCATGGGATTATCTATCCTATTTCTATAGTGAGTGGGTTAGCCCCGTTCAAGTTATTCCTAAGAAGACAGATTTTACCGCGATTAGGAATGACAAGAATGAGTTAGTCCCTACTCGAGTTCAATCTGGGTGGCATGTGTGTATAGAGTATAGAAAATTAAATGTTGTCACTGGGAAAGACCATTTTCCCCTTCATTTCTTGGATCAGATGTTAGAAAGGTTGGCTGGACATTCCTTCCATTGCTTTGTAGATGGATACTCTACTATACCATATCTCCATTACTCTTGAGGATCAGGAGATGACTACTTTCACCTATCCATCTTGGACTTATGCTTTCAGACGAATGTCATTTGGACTGTACATTACCCCTACTACCTTTCAGAGATGTATGATTTTCATTTTCTCAAATCTAGTTGAACAGTGCATGGGCATTTTTATGGATGACTTTTTTATGTTTGGGTCTTCCTTTGATGATTGTTTGTCTATCTGAGAAAAGTGTTGGAAAGGTGTAGAGAGAAAACCTGATTTTGAACTGGGGAATATGCCATTTCATGGTTAAAAAGGGGATAGTCTTAGGCCATAATATTTCTAAAGATATAAATTGAGGCAGACAAGGCTAAGATTGATTTAATTGTTAATCTTCCCTCTCCCACCTATGTGAAAGAGGTAAGGTCTTTCCTTGGACATGCTGGCTCCTATCGTCGCTTCATTGAGGACTTTAGTAAGATAGCGAAGCCTTTATCTAACCTACTAGCTAAAGATGTGCCATTTCACTTTTCTGATGAGCGTCTTAAGGCATTTTCTAAGCTTAAGGAAGCCTTAACCTTTTCTCCTTTTCTTCATCCTCCCATATAGGGTAAACAGTTTGAGCTGATGTGTGATGCTTTTGATTATGCTATTGGGGTTGTTTTAGGGTAGCGTGTTGATAAGAAGTCTCGTGTGATTTACTATGCTAGTCACTCTTTAAATGGTGCTCAGCTGAACTATATTGTGACTGAGAAGGAATTCTTGGCTGTGATCTTTGGTTTTGCGAAGTTTAGACCTTATCTGATTGGATGTCATATGATTGTCTGCACCGACCACTCTGCTTTTGAGCACCTTCTTTCTAAGAAGGATTCTAAGCCTAGATTTATTAGATGGATATTGCTATTGTAAGAATTTGATTGTGAAATCAGGGATAAGAAAGGTTGTGAGAACCTTGTAGCTAATCATTTGCCTAGGATACTCTATGATAGAGAGAGTAAGTCTAGTGTTTTTGAGTGCTTTCTCGATGAGCAGTTATATACTGTCCACCCTTATCCTTGGTATGCTGACACCATTAATTACCTAGTTGCTAGTAGGACGCTTAAAGATTAGACTAAGAATGACAGAAATGGGTTCTTCCACCTTGTGAAGTTCTTTATTTGGGATGATCCTTATTTATTTAAGTACTGCTCTGACTAAGTGTTTAGGAGGTGTATTCCCAACAATGAGGTGAGCAGTGTCCTTTCTTTTTGTCATAACTAGACATGTGCGGGGCATTTTAATAGTAGGAAGACTGCAGCCAAAGTTCTTCAATGTGGCTTCTGTTAGCCTACTCTATTTAGGGATGCTTTTAAGTATTGTAAAAGTTACCCTAGGTGCTAGCAGGTGGGTAGAATAAAAATAAGAGATATGATGTCACTGAACCCCATTATTATGGTTGAGATTTTTGATGTGCAGGGTATTGATTTTGTGGGACCATTTCTATCTTCCTTTCGGAATGAGTACATTTTATTAGCCGTGGACTATGTTTCTAAATGGGCTGAGGTCGTCCTTTCTAGGACTAGTGATGCTAAGGTGTTTGTGAAGTTCCTTGGGGAAAACATCTTTGCTAGATTCGGCATGCCCCGTGCTGTCATTAGTGATTACGGCACCCATTTTGATAATAGATCTTCTGATGCCTTACTAAAGGGGTACTCCATTGTCCATAGGCTTGCTACCCCCATCATCCCCAAACTAGTTGTTAGGTTAAGGTGTCCAATTAGCAGATCAAACAGATTCTAGAAAAGACAGTGAGTAAGAATAGGAAGAGTTGGGCTGACAAGCTCATAGATGCTCTTTGGGCCAATAGGACGGCTTTCAAAACTCCCTTGGGTATGTGACCTTATAGGATTGTTTATGGTAAGTCTTGTCATCTCCTTGTGGAGATAGAGCATAGAGCTTGGTGGGCCATTAAGAACCTTAATTAAGACTTGACTGAGGTTGGTGAGGAGCGTAGACTACAATTGAGTGAGCTTGATGAGATTACAGTTGAGGCTTATGAGAGTGTTCGATCTTACAAAGACAGGGTTCATGATAGGCACATCCTTAGGAAAGAGTTTGCCCCAATAATGGAATTGCTCTTATGTGACTCTAATCTCCATCTATTTTCAGGGAAATTGAGGTCCCGATGGACTGGTCCTTACATTGTCTCACGTGGTTTTTCATATGGTGCAGTTAAAATTCAGGACCTTGAGAGTGGTGCCACCTTCAAGGTGAATGGCCAGTGTTCGAAGCAATTTTTGGAGCTACCAAGTAAAGAAGATGTGTAGTGTTTGATACTCCACAAGCTGAGTCCTGATCGGTGATTGTCTTGAGATGATAGCTCGGGTATACTTAGCACCCGACCTGGTTTGCTAAGAATTTCTTCTCTTCTTATCGCTTTTTCTCCTTTTTCATTTTCTTTCATTTTTGTATAGGTGGCTGCTTTTCTTTTGCTCTTTTGTACATATATATGCATAGTTTTTTTTGAGCTATGTCCTTCTTGTTTTTAAGTCTTGTTTTTATTTGTTTTCTTTTTAAGTATTTTGCATTTAATGTTTCTTTCCACTCCTACTAAGGACATTGTGAGATTTAGGTGTGGGGGTGGGGAACTTGGGGAAACTTCGAAAAGGTTTTTAAAAAATGAAAAAAATTTTGAAAAACTTTGAAAATCAAAAAGATTTTTGTTTTGTTTTTGGGGAGGCTTCGTACTATTCTGATCAGCTAAAATCCCCCGTGCTAAGCGTGATATGTATGAGAGGTCTCCATCCTCAGTGTGTCATTCTAAGCCCTAATTCTAACCTTAATTGCTCATTATCGATGTGTAATCTAATCCTTGTTTATACTATCATCATTCTCTTAAGGCCTTAGTCTTCTATGATAGGCTCTCCCACTTGTCTTTGACATGATTACTTTGGTTTTTGTTTGAATTCCAAGAAAAAAAACAAAAGAAAAAAATAAAAATGAAAAAAATGAAAAAGAAGAAGGAAAAAAAGAAAATGAAATGAAATTTGGA
>NCQV01079946.1:0-12565 GCA_002740545.1 Lophocereus schottii | reverse complement strand
TGAATTGCTTACTATAAAAAAGTCATTCCATCTGCCAGAGAACTCTTTTCTGTGGGACGTGTAGATAATAAAATTCCCGTGACTTGCTCATTCCTTTTCTCTGTATTCCACAGACTATGCCAAGATGTTCATGGCATCATTAAGCTTTCTGCTTCTGAATGGATACTCTTTTGGTTTCGAGGGCGGCATATCTACACACCTCCTCCAAGCCGTGACAACAGAAAGTAAGTTAAAGCTCCAACAAACACATCCTGTTCATTTGGCCTAATTGCTCCTCGCATAACATGAACCATGAGAGAGAAGGATCCTTTTGTGATGCTCAACATTCCTGAGGCCCTGATCAAACAAACCTACCTTACTACCCTTGTTTCCTATTAGTTGTGCTCTTTTGTGCTACCAACTTAAGCAGTGTGCCTTATTCGCCCAGCTGTGTTTGTAGCTGTAAGCAAACTCGCTCATGGGGAATGTCTAAACCTAGCAATTCCTGCCTTGGCCAGCATTTATCAAGGTTTGAACAGAATTTCTATGGCTTAGAGCCTGAATAAGTTGGAAGTAATTTTCCCTATTCACTAAGTTAATGGATGGTTAGGGGCTTACTTCCAAACTTATTTTAATTATCCCCATCATCAGCATGGTATCCCAAGATGATGAGGTTCTCGGATGAAAAGATAAATCGAACCCCTAATATACAAGAAGCTCGAGAGCTATTGAAATGCAAGGATCAGTCTATCATGTACTATAATGCTCTGATGAAGGATATATCGATGACCTTAATTGACACCCCGAATTTATCCCCAAGTTGGGGAGCATATTTAATTTGCCTCCGTTCTGGGTTTTTGACCTTACGGCAAGGAAGAACAATTGTGATTAAGCCAAACTTCCCTTGCAAATTTGGGAGACAATTTAGCTTTTATTAAGATGTACTAAGTGAGCCACGAATGAATGACCGGGAGGGCACCTTACAGGATGTAGCTCGCTATTGGTTTAACCTGATAGAATACATAACAAGGTCCAGGGTAACAATTTTGGCATCCCCTAATAAGAAGTCTACAATGGTCACTATGGCATATGCTAGTTGGTGGCAATCCTCACAAGGCAATCTTTTCTCTCAAGGACCTAAATATCCTAGAGGTAAGGCTGTGCAACCACGAAGAGCTTCTAAAGTAAGAGTTGCTGATGATGCATCTACCCTAGTTGCCACTTCTGAAAAAGCAAGTGCATATAAGCCAACCATGCAACAGTGTAGTGAACATGCCCTAGCCTTAGCTGAGCTTAGAACATAAGGAGGTGATAGTTCCTCATTGGGAGCAAATGCATCTCCTCAGAAAAGCGAGAGTCGTTCACCTGGAAAAGAAAAGATTGAATCCTTGAGAGGCTTAGGTACCAAATCCTCTGTTAGTGGAGCGAAGAATTTGTGAGGCTTAAAAAGCAAACCAGATAGTTTAATCAAGCTGCCTAGCTCCAAGGACAAGTATAATAGTGCGATGAGTTCACTGAAATCAAAGAGCAACCCAAAGGGAGAGGACTATCTTGTTATCCTGCCCCGTTATCCCCTTTATTTTGTCCCCTTTTTTCACTAACATAATCCTCCTTTTAGGGACATATTGCCGAAGTTAGAGATAGACTTGAGACTGTATTTGGTGACAAAGATAGTGAAGCCACCTTCACTGTGCCTACTGCTAAGTCAACCGAGGATGGTTCTACTGACATAATACCATTACCAGTGAAATGACCAGAGTGTTGTCAGTGGCCTACTCCTTCTATTTCAACTTACCTCCCTGAGAGAATTGCTTCTGGTGTATTTAATGATTTGGCCTTGAGTGTGTGATGTAAAGCTCCAAGAATTAAGCTTACAATCAATAGAAAGTAATGGAGAACAAAGAACACTCACGGTTTCTCTTAGAACTCGTGACAGAAATGGATGAATAGGATAGAAGTAATCTTGAGTTTTGGATATAGAGACAAAACTAAAACCAAGGTTAGGGCCCCTAAACTTGAATAAGATACAGATAATCACCACTTAGTTAAGATTAGGACTTCACTTGATCACCACGTTAACCGGCCTAGCTAAGGAAAAGCAAGTTTAGTGTTTGAAATACGAAAGCACAAATGCTCTCAAAGGGGTTTTTCATTTAAAGTGTAATGAACCAGCAAATGGCCATGACTCCCTTTTGTTTACAAGCCTAGCAAGCATCCTAGCTAGCAAGCAGACACCTAAAGGGTTCCTTCCTAGGAAGGAAAGGTCTTAGTTTAAGCTAGTCTTCACGGTTAGAGCTAACCGTGTACAAACCTTGCTTAATTAACTCATACTTAAGCTTAATCAAGCATATTTCTAGCGAAAAGCAAGAGAACTAGTTGTAAAGTGATGGTCCCTTTTCGGCTGACCAATATGCTTCAAGAGACAAGTTCCTTTGCAGCAAACCTCCCATTGGTTGCTCTTCTCAAGGTAAGCCCCTTTTGTAGCTGATCATTGCCCTTCTGGAAGTCTTGGGACATGTGCCACTCATGCTGGAAAGGAGGAAACCTATGACTAAAGGCAAAATTGGCCGATGACATCAATCCGGGTTCATGGGCAGTTTTGGACCCGATTTTGCAACCTGAATTAAGCTTAACAAAATGAGCATGATTTTGTTTTCAAGCCATGGGGGGAACCTTAGGGTGTATACAAACCCTCCTACACAAAAATCAAGGTCAAATCATGTTTAAGTCGAGTAATTCCACTAAAATATTTAACTATGCAGTTTTGAACCAAAACTGGCCATTTAGACAAAATGCTTTGATCTCCCATCTTCTTGTGTGCATGGTTGGAAATGAATGCTTGGACCGAAAAGTAGACATCATAAGGATTCCGAAAATGCAAAAATTTCAAACTTAAGCCACAATGTAGTTTGAGTCTCTTGCAAAATATGAGCCATCTTTTAAAATTGGGACCTTGTTCTTGGACGTTTTGGACTTGTTTCATCATGGACAAGGTCTTGGCTTGGTAAGACTCCATATCCTCCCCTTGTTGAAAAGATTTGATCCTGAAATCTATTTGGGAGTCATCAGGATGGAAGGGGCCCAAGTCTGCCACATTAAATATGGCTGAAACTCCATAATCTCCAGGTAGATCAACCTTGTATGCATCGTCATTTATTCTCTCTAAGACCTCAAATGGACCTTCAGCTCATGGCATGAGTTTGTCCTTCCTTTTAGAAGGAAATCTTTCCTTCCTTAAGTGGATCTATACTAGGTCTCTAGGTTAAAATGCAATCTTTCTCCTATGCTTATTAGCTTGGGCTTCACAGGATTCATTTGTCTTCTCAATTCTAGCCTTTACCAACTCATGGAGCTTCTGAATTTTCTTTACTCTTGCTGCTGCATCAGCGCTTGGTTTCTGGTCTTGAGGCCGGGGAGTAAGATCAATGGAACTTAAAGGATCAATCCCATACACCACTTTGAATGCTGAAAGACCAGTAGCCTTGCTGGGACCTTTGTTATATGCAAACTCAGCATGTGGCAAGAGTAAATCCAAAGCTTTGGCATTAGGTTTAATCAAAGCTCTTAGAAGAGTGCCTAACGTTCGATTAGTTACCTCAGTTCGGCCATTAGTTTAGGGGTGACAAGTGGTACTATATAATAACTTAGTACCAAGCTTCTTCCATAGAGTAATCCAGAAATGACTTAGAAATTTTGTATCCCTATCGGAAATAATAGACTTATGGATACCATGCAATCTAGTTACCTCTTTAAAGTATTATTCTGTAATATGTGTAGCATCGTTGGTCTCATTGCAAAGAATGAAATGTGCCATCTTTGAAAATCTAGCTACCACCACAAATATGGAATCCTTGCCCCTTTGGGTTCTAGGGAAACCTAACATGAAGTCCATACTCACATCCACCCAAGGTAGAGTAGGTACGGCCAGTGAATGTACAATCCGTGGGGTAAGGTATGACTTTTGGCTACTTGGCACGTACCACACCTTCTTAGGATGTCTTGAACATCATTCTCCATCCCTGGCCAATAATAATGCTCCCTTAACATAGTTAAGGTCTTTGATTTACCAAAATTTCCAGCCAAGGAACCACCATGAACTTCCCTAATCAATAGCTCACGAGTGCTACACTTAGGAGTACATAGCCACACTCCTTTGAATAGATAGACCTCTTGGTCTAAGAAATCCCCATATGGTGCTTCAAACACATAGAATATAAATCCCTAAGGTCTTCATCTTTAGTATACAAAATTTTAAGATGCTCAAAACCAAAAACAAGAGCATCCAGTTGAAACAAAAGGAGGTGTCTCCTTGATAATGCATTTGTACCTTAATTTAATCTTCCTGACTTGTGCTTGATGGTGAAGTGGAATGACTGAAGGAACTCAACCCATTTAGCATGGCGTGAGTTAAGCTTGTGCTGGCCTTGAGTGTACTTCAATGCCTCATGATCAGAATGCAATATAAACTCACTAGCCACCAAATAATGGCTCTAATGCTCTAAACTCCAAACTATTGCCTGGAATTCCTTGTCATAAGTGGAGTATTTTCTTCTTGATTCACATAATTTCTCACTAAAGAAGGCTAATGGTTTACCTTCTTTAGTAAGAACACCACCAATTCCCACTCCAGATGCATCACACTCAACTTCAAAAACTTTCTCAAAACACGACAAAGCTAAAATCGGTGGTTGAGTTAGTTTCTTCTTCACTTCTTCAAAGGTAGATTGTGCTTTGGGGTTCCATTTAAATGATGCACCCTTAAGCACTTCAGTCATGGGGGCCATTATGGTGCTAAAATTTTTAATAAACCTCCTGTAAAATGAAGCTAAGCCATAGAACTTTAAACATCATGTATACTTTGTGGTTGTGGCCAAGACCGAATAGCTTCTATCTTCCCTACATCTGCCTTTATGCCTTCTTCTGAAACAATGTAACCTAAGAATGTAACTTCTTGAGTGAAGAAAGTACATTTCTTAAGATTACCATACAACTTCTCACATTCCAGGGCATGCATAGTCTGATTGAGATGTTCTTGATGTGCTTGCTCATCCTTGGAATAAATCAGAATGTCATCAAAGTAGACTACCACAAACTTGCCAATGTAAGGCTCGAATACTTGATTCATTAACCTCATGAATGTAATAGGAGCATTAGAAAAACCAAATGGCATGACCAGCCATTCATATAAGCCACCTTTAGTCTTGAATGTCGTCTTCCATTCATCTCCCTCTCGAATTCTGATTTGGTAGTATCCACTTCTAAGATCAATCTTTGAGCACACTTTTGAGCCATGTAACTCATCTAGCATATTTTCAAGTCTAGGTATGGGATACCTATACTTGATTGTGATTTTATTTATGGCTCTACTATCCACACATATTTGTTGGTTGCCATCCTTCTTCAGAACCAACAGGGCAGGTACGGCACAAGGGCTTAAGGACTAACATACAAGCCCTTTTGACATCAACTCCTTAACTTGCCTTTGAATCTCCATGGTTTCCTTTGGGTTCATCCTATAAGCTAGCTTATTAGGAAGGATTGAATCGGGAATGAGATTAATGTGATGTTGGATATCTCTTTTGGGAGGTAAACCTGTGGGTATCTCCTCTAGGAATAGGTGACAGAAATTTTGGATGAGTGATTTAGCAATGGGGTGGTAGGCATGGGTGATTCTGGTTCATCATGGATATTTAGCATCCACTCTTTAAAAGTCTTAAATTCATTATTTGAAGCCTTTAAAAAAGTTTCACTAAAGGAAAACAAACAACCAGAATGTTCAAGCTTTTTTGTAGGTTTGTTTTGTGGAGTTCAGATGGTGCTAATGGCTTTAAGGTAATCTTCTTGCCTCCCTTTGAAAAGGAGTATGTATTCTGGTAACCATCATACATTACCTTTCTATCATACATCCACGACCTACCTAGCAAAACATGGCATGCATCCATGGGTATGATATCACACCAAAGCTCATCTTGATAACTCTTATCAATGGACATGGAGATGAGACACCGTGAATTAACTTGGAGTCCCTTGCTTTGATTCAGCCATTGTACGTTATAAGGATGGGGATGGGTCATAGCTTGCAAGCCTAGTTTCTCAATCATGCTAAGGGAAACCACATTAGCACAGCTTCCACCATCAATTATAAAGGAACAAACCTTGTCTTTAACCGTGCATCTTGTATGGAAAATGTTTTCCTTTTGTTCATCTTTAGCACCCTTCTATTCAAGACTATTCTTAATACTAACATTTCACCCTCATTAGCTTCTTCTTTAACCTCCTCTTAGCTTTCGTTATGGTTCTCATCAATTTCACCGTTAATTTCCTCTTCTTTCCCTAGCTCATCCACAGCTCTCCATTCAGCCAAAGTGATAACCTTTCGGTTAGGACAATCCGAGGCTATGTGGCCTAACCCTTAGCACTTGAAACATCTTTTAGTGCTCATAGGATTCAGATTTGGTCTGTTTGGAGGTGTTTGGACCTTTTGTGGAGTTGGGGTTCTTTGTGGGTTGGAGGGAAAAGGATTTGTAGGCTTAGGAGGTGGATTAGAACTCCCCTCATTAAAGGGTGTGTTCTAATTTAAGGGCTTTGAACTTTGAGGTTTAAAGGACTGTTTGGCCTTTTTTTGTTGTTCAACTTTGTGAGCTAACATGCAAACCTCATCAAAAGTAGTATAAGCTTGCAATTCAACAAGATTAGAATACCTAGGACCAAGTCCTTCCAAGTATCTGACTATTGTTTGTTCTTCTGTTTCTTGAAGGTCGCACTTAATCACAAGCTTTTTAAACTCTCTACTATACTATTCAACACTTAGATTACCTTGGTTCAAATTATGAAGTTGGGAATAGCAATCTTATACATACGTGGGTGGAAGAAACCTAGCTTTTAGCTTAGACTTCATCATATCCCAAGTTTTGATTTTAGACTTTCGTTCCTTGACTCTTTTTGCACATAAATTGGTCCACCATAGAGAAACATACTTACGTAATCTCAAGGCCACCAACTTCACTTTCTTGTCTTCAAGAACATCCTTGTACTCGAACACTCTCTCCATCGTGTGTAGCCAGTACAAGAACTCCTCTGGATCAACCTTGCCTGCATATTCTGGAATTTCAACTCTAAAATCATTCGAGTTTGCTTGCATTCGTGGGTCTTGCCTAACCATTCTCACTGGTTCATCCTCACTAGATGAATCAAAAGTATGGCTAAACACTTGCTCTTTGTCTTCATAGTTCTAATTGGACGGGTTCTTCACACATCTTTTACTTTTACTTGAGAAAGGCACCTAGCTGCTTGTGTAGGTACTCATTCTGAGCCTTCAACTCTTGGTTTGAACTCTTCATTTCTTGATTAGAGGAAGTAATCTCATGATTATTCTTCAAAACAGCATCAAGTTTCTCCTCTAAACTCAAACTGGTACTCATGGTGTAACCGATTCAAGTATAGATAGAATTGAACTTGTGTTTGTGAGATGAATGTGGAAGTGATTTTGGAAGTGTGGGAAACATACCAGGCCAAGGAGAAACTCAGCTTTGATACCAAATATGATGTAAAGCTCAAGGATTAAGCTTACAATCAATAGAAACCAATGGAGAACAAAGAACACTCACGGTTTCTCCGAAAACCTGTGACTGAAATGGATGAATAGGATAGAACTAATCTTGAGTTTTGGATACAAAAACACCATCAAAACAAAGGTTAGGGCCCCTAAAGTTGAATAAGATACAAATAATCACCACTTAATCAAGATTAGGACTTCACTTGATCACCACGTTAACCGGCCTAGTTAAGGATAAGCAAGTTTAGTGTTTGAAATACGAAAGCACAAATGCTCTCAAAGGGGCTTTTTCATTCAAAGTGTAATGAACCAACAAATAGCCATGACTCCCTTTTGTTTACAACCCTAGCAAGCATCCTAGGCAGCAAGCAAACACCTAAAGGTTTCCTTCCTAGGAAGGAAAGGTCTTAGTTTAAGCTAATCTTCACGGTTAGAGCTAACTGTGTACAAACCTTGCTTAAACCTAATCTAATTACTTTCTTAACAATAAGGAAAGCAAAACAAATGATGTCTACAATTTAATAAACTCATACTTAAGCTTAATCAAGCAGATGTCTAGCAAAAAACAAAAGAAGTAGCCGTAAAGTGATGGTCCCTTTTCGGCTGACCAATAGGCTTCAAGAGACAAGTTCCTCTGCAGCAAGCCTCCCATTGGTTGCTCTTCTCAAGGCAAGCCCCTTTTGCAGCTGATCATTGCCCTTCTAGAAGTCTTAGGACATGTTCCACTCAAGCTAGAAAGGAACAAACCCACGGTTGAAGGCAAAATTGGCCGGTGACATCAAACCGGGTTCACAGGTAATTTTGGACTCGGTTTTGCAACCTGAATTAAGCTTAACAAAAGTGAGCATGATTTTGTTTTCAGGCCATGGGGGGAAACCTTAGGGTGTATACAAACCCCCTGCAAAGAAATCAAAGCTAAATCATGTTTAAGTAGAGTAATTCCACTAAAACATTTAACCGTGCAGTTTTGAACCAAAACTGGCTAGTTAGACAAAATACCTTAATCTCCCATCTTCTTGTGTGCATGATTGGAAATGAATTCTTGAACCTGAAAGTAGACATCATAAGGATTCCAAAAATGTAAAAATTTTAGACTTAAGCCAATAAGATTTACAAAATCGGGCATTTTTTAGCCATTCAACCCAGTTGCTGCAGTTTAAGTCTCTTGCAAAATGTAAGCCATCCTCTGAACTTGGAACCTTGTTCTTGGACGTTCTAGACTTATTTCATCATGGACAAGGTCTTGGCTTGGTTGGACTCCATTAGTGTGAAGCGGTATTTTCAACAACAGTTGAAAAAGTTCATCCCAAAAATAGAAGGCGACATCGCAAATATCCGCCAGGGAGCTAAGCAGATATATTAAACCTTATCATCTTTCCAGACAGATTATTTAGGGCTAAAGAATGATGTTGAGGCATATCTGAATGAATTCAAGCGGTACCTGAAGTTGAAAGCCCAATTAGAAGGTCGGACTCCTACCGAAGATATGCTAAACACATGAACAACCTCATTAGACAATCTTGGGAAGGCACGAGCTTCAGCAGAAAAGGTTGACACATAGTTTGATAAGGCAACTACTGCTATCGCCCAAGCTTATAAGCGAAGGAAGCTACTTGAGGCTGATCTTGAACGAGCAAAAGCGAATAAGCTGGAATTGCAAGGCAAATTAGCAGAGACTGAAGCTTTACTAAAGAAAGCCAAAGATGGTGTATCTTTTCTTCAAAGAGAGTTTACTGAGTTAGATGATGCCCCCCAAGTTACTGTAGAAGAAATGGCTTAAGTTAAAGTAGCGAAGAAATATGCCCAAGAACTTTTAAGCGCACTAGATGTCTAGACTATGTCTAGTGGCTTTGTTCTAGATTTTTTTTCACTATACAACTTGTTATTTCTTTTTTTTTTTGACTCACTGCAATTTTATTGAAATTAGATCTGATACGTCGTAATAAGATGAATCTCCTAATTTAATTTTATACAATAACATGGAGCAATAGAAAACAATCAAAGCCAACGAACAAGTTGTATTTATTCTTTTTTTTAACGGCTATACTTAGGAAATATGCCTAAGTTGCCTATGTACCTAAAGGGAATGCAATATCCTAAAGGATCAAGCTATACATATTTCAAAGACATAGTATTTTTTTGTTTGTTTTGTTTTTCTATTTACAATTTGGAGTCTTACGGGCTAGGAGTATTACAAAGGAATTTAACTTGAAAGAACAAGCAGTTTAGGCTCTTACTTAGGAGCTTTGCAACATCATATTTCAAGGATAATAGCGCTTCAAAAACTTGCCCTTGATAAGTCCCACGAGCACTCCATCAATATCCGCTATCTTATAGGCTCCATTTGTGTAGACTTCTCTAACCACATAGGGACCATCCCACTTGGAGATGAATTTGTTTCCAGACTTATGAGAGACAATGATTAGCCTTCTCTCTACTAGCACCTGGTCTTTGACATAGAACGAGCGCGACCGAACCTTTTTGTTGAACGCCCTTGATAGACGAGCTTGGTACCATTCTTGCTTCTGTTGTGCTCGAAGTCTTCTCTCATCAAGGGCCTCTAGCTCAGCTAAGCAAAGACTGTGATTTTCATCTTCCGTCAAACCTTCCTGTATGACGATGCGGAGTGATAGGACTTAGAGCTTTAATGTTAGCACGGGTTCAACTCCATACACTAGAGCGAAGGGGGTCGATTGTGTTGGCATCTTGTACGTGTTTCGGTATGCACACTTTCATGCCAATCCCGTTTAGACTTCACAATAACTTTTTTGAGTAAGTAGCAAAGTGTTTTGTTAAAGGCTTCTGCCAAGTCATTTGTAGAGGCATTATACATAGAAGACTTGTGTTGGGCAAATTTAAACTTCTCGCACATGCTAGTAATCAGGCTGTTGAAGAGGGGCTTACCATTATCAGTGATAATGTACCTAGGCATACCATATCGATAGATAATATGTATCCTTATGAAGTCAACCACATTTTCTTTTTTGACCTCCCTTAGTGGAATTGCTTCCGCTCATTTAGAGAAGTAATCAATAGCAACTAGGATGTGGGAGTGATTAGCAGATGACTTCAGCGTGATTGGTCCAATGACATTAAGCTCCCATGCCTTAAAAGGCCAAGATACAGCTGTTAGGTGGAGAGGTTCTAGAGGTTGAAGTGTGAAGTTGGCATGAAACTGATAAGCATCCCACCTCTTTGCATAATTTACACAATCTTACACCATAGTGGACCAGTAATAACCTATCCTCTTAATGCGATCATGTAGTCTATGTCCTGATTGGTGTGCTTCACACACACCTGAATGAGCTTGCCCTATCGCTTGCCTTGCTTCTATTATATCCAAACATCGTAACCAAAGGCCAAGAAAAGAGTGTCAACAGAGCATTCTATTGTAGTAAAGGAAGCGCAAAGCTCTCCGTTATACTTCCGTCTTATACCTTGGGTTACTAGGAAGTTTCCCATGCTCTAAGTACTTAATTATAAGTTGATGCCAATCTTCTACATCTGTCTTAAGAACACAGATCATGTTGACGTCTTCCACTGAGTCTTAATCATCAGCTGGAACAACCCAGCGGCTACATACTAGGATAGTCATTCTTTCTTCTGTCCCTAGTACTAAAGTTGGTGTGAGGCTTGCAAGTGCATCAGCCATCTTGTTGGCACTCCTTGGCATATGTTCTAACTTAACTATGTCCAACTTGTTCAGTAATCGTAATGCATGCTTGTGATATGGGACAAGATCTTCTTTCTTAACCACGTACTCCTTAAGTAGTTAATGGATGACCAACTGCGATTCACCACATATGTTGAGGTCTCTAGCCCTCATTTTGATAGCCATTTGAAGACCTAAGCTGAGCGCTTGGTACTCTATCATATTGTTAGAGCATAATTGGTAAGCATAAATGGATATGAGAGGATGTGCTTTTCAAGGGAGACAAAAGCTACGCCAACAGCAGTGAACATCTCATCTTGCTACTCCATCGAAATACATTTCCCATGGAGGGAGGATATCGATGAAGAACACATCTTCCCCTCGGAAATCATCATTTAGCTCCCAATCATCAAGAATTGGATGATCTGCTAAGAAATCTACCAACGTTTGCCCTTAATTGCTTCTTAAGGTATATAAACAAGGTCATACTCCTTTAAGAATGCAACCCATTTTGCCAATAGCCCATTTAAGATTGGCCTAGATAAGATGTACTTGATGAGATCGACTCTAGACATCACTTGCACTATATAGGCCTGCATATAGTGCTTGAGTTTCTAAATCGCAAAGATGAGCGACAAGCAGATCTTTTCGATGGGAGAATACTTTAATTCAACGCCAACCAACGTATGACTTAAGTAGTATAAGGCCACTTCTTTTCCTTCCTTATTTTCCTATACACATAATGCTCCTGAGGATTTTTTCTGAGCTACAATGTCTAGTATGAGAGGTTTTCCTGGGATGGGTGCCCCCAACACAGAAGGATGGGATAAATACTCCTTTATTTTCTCAAAAGCCATGTGACACGACTCATCCCAATTAAACGGTGCACCCTTTTTCGTAAGGTGGCTGAAGAGATGGCAGCATCCTACAAGATTTGAGATGAATCTTCAGATATATGCCAAGCGACCTTGAAGTTCGAGAAGCTCCCTGAGATTCTTAGGCTCAGGCATCTCTTGGATTGCCCTGATCTTTGATTGGTCAATCTCAATTCCTTTATGATGAACAATAAAACCCAAGAACTTTCCAAAGGTGACACCAAATGCGCATTTGAGTGGAATCATCTTCAATTAACATCTCCGTAATCACTCAAAGATCCGACAAAGATCATGTATGTGGTTCGTCCTCTTTTTCGACTTGACCACCAAATCATCGACATAACGCTCAACTGTTTTATGGGGCATACCATCAAAATTTGTTTGTATTGCCCTTTGGTAAGTTATTCCTATATTCTTAATTTCGAAGGGCATCACCTTATAGCAAAAAATGTATTTAGGTGTGCGGAAAGTTGTGGCCTCTTGATGTTCTGGCAGCATTTGAAT
>NCQV01079940.1:2035-18183 GCA_002740545.1 Lophocereus schottii | reverse complement strand
TCACATGAAAATGAATGGAAAACATCAAAACCTTATCTTGATTACTTTGCTTTCTACGAGTGTGATTGAGATTAAAGAATTGTATAATTTGTAATGATGAAACTATACATGTTTGTAATTCAACAATTTAATTGCTCAACAATTAAATGGTCTCAGGATGGCTTTAACTATGATGAAAGTGGTGGGTTTCACACGTTCATCTCTTCCTTTACAGGGAAAAGGGAAGGGAGTAAATGAAGAGAGAGAATGTCAACCGATTGAATGTCCGAAAGAATGCAGAAATGCGAGGCATTATATATTGAATTGTCTGTTTTTTTTTTTTTTTTTTTTTTTTTTTTCTGATAGCGGCATTTTGGTCCCAGTGTGTTATATTCATTAAGTCTCCATTCCACTTCATGAGAAACAAGAAAAACATTGATTTGGTACTTCTGTTTCTAAGCCTGTTACAGGCCTTAAACTACTTTTGAAAAGCTGATTTAAACTTTTCCAGAAACAAGTGTTGAGCTTGATTTCTATTTTGAGAGTCTACAATATGATATAAAAACTTTGCCGAACACTCACCCAATAAACTGGAAAGTTCATCCCAGTTAGACTCCTCAAAGCTATTTTTTTAGAAAGTTATGAGACATAGAAGGTATGAGAGGTTTGTGTGGCTAATGTGGTGTAAACAAGCATATACCAGTCATTGAATATCTAGAAATCAGAGAGTTTGCATATGCTGTTTTGAAAAGTTAGGTGTCATTCTCATAAGTAAAAGCAATGTTTTAGAAGACAAAAGTGCTAAAGAGAGGAAATGGAAAGAGGTGCTTAAAATTATGGATAACCTTGAAATGCCTAAGAGGTGGGAACTACTTGAAAAGAGGGAAAAAAGCTGAATAAACAATAAAGACTAAAAATCTAAAAATAAGCTTTCAAATCATTTTACAATTCCACCCTTATGAGCTAGGTTGGAAAAATGAAGTAAGGGGACATGATTGGGGGTTGGGGGGGCGCTCATGCACAAGTAGATATTCAATTAAAAGTATATGTTGAAAATGTAGTGTGTAATTTTCATATAAAATCTCCACAAGTGCTAAATCAGCATAATTTTCTTAAAAATGACATTTCATTAATTAAAAATTGGTGTAACAAAAAAGAATTTTAATCCCTAGTAAAAGTACAAATGAACAAGAAAAACAACACAATATCGAAAAATAAAAGGCTAAAAACTAAACTCCAATATGAATTAGAGCATTCTTCAAATTCCAATTCCATTATTGCCTTCCCTTTTGAAGAAGTAGTGACTTGAAAGTCCTTATCCCTGATAGCCTTTGCTTCATCTTCAATATGGTCGTGTAGCACCATGATACTCAAACTCCTGCTAAGATGAGGCTAGTCGAATCCCCCAAAGAGCGATAGAGGTATTAGGAAAGTTAGTAGAAGTAAGGTTATTAGAATTGGAATCTTAGTTAGAATCGGTGGGTGTCCTTTAAATCGGAATCGGAATCGAATCGAGGATCATAAGATTCCAATATTTGTTTGGAATAGTGAAAATTATTGTCGTACGAACAAAAATCTTATTAAGCTTCTGCAAAGATTGTAGAAATTCAATTGAAGTATGTTTTATGGGTAATGTTGATACAAAATATATATCGTTAGAATAATTTCTCGATTATAATTAAGCATAAGCACTTTGTGACGTTTATTGAGGATCGTGGATTAGATCGCAAGATCGTAGAATTGTATTATGATCCCACTATACTTTTTTGTAACTCAATTTGGATCATAAGATCCTAATGACTTTAAGATTTTAGTGGAGTTGGATCGGTGGAGGATTTTTGGATCATAGAATCATAGGATCATAAGATTTGGTTTAGGAGTTTAATAACTATCGTAGAAGCTAGATTTCAAGAAACTTTAGAACTTTGGGCTCTCTCTTCATAAGTCCAGATCTCCTCTAGAGAAGACCTTTTCAAGCTAACCACAATAATCGTACTGGCAAGAGCCTTAGCCACATGACCTAGCTCGGGGTAGTAGCTACCTAAATGAATGGGGAACTAAGCCCATTTCACTCTGGATGCTTTGTAGCGGAAGAGGTAGAATCATCTCTTATGGCTTTTGAGGTAGGAGATGGTTCAACCCCTTCGACAACCCCTTTCCCTAGAGAAGCTATGGGGGTGTTTGTAGTCTAATCCAGGGATATCTACCGCCAAGAGCCCCATAACACCAAGTTACCCTATTGGTGAAGTTAAGGTCCAAAAGGTTCAGTAAAAGGGCAAATCCCTAGGCAATTGCCAAGAAAGTTTTAGAGCACAGCTATAGGATAGGGGCCTAATAGGCGACATTCACGACGAAGGATTTCCACTAAGAAGCCTTAAAGCAATCCATTGGTTAGCGTAAATCTGAAGCAAGAAGTGATCCCCAGCTTCTGTTACTGAAGTTGCCAAAATTTAACGTCCCAACAAATATGAATAGGTCCAAATTCAAGGGTTTGAATAGGTTAAAATCCAAATCCAAATCCAAATAAGATGTCAACCGTTGAATCACACCAGGCATAGCAAACAACTATACAAACCTCCCAATGAATATGAATAGGTCCTGCTCCAAAAATTTAACTGATAAGCAGCCTTAAAGGGATTGGAAAAAAAAAATCACAATTTTCAGCCGCTCCACAACCGCAGTCCAAACTAGCCCCCCCCCAAAAAACGGTGCATTTGAGTCCATCGTGTGACAAACCAATTAGTCTATGGTACATACCTATATACTATACCTATATACACACCTATATAAAGAGTCATCATATTAAATTGGGCCAGCAAGGAATCATTCCCAATAGTCACTAGCTCAGACACTACCTATTCGAATTTGGGCCCAGCAAAATCTAAACCTTTGCCTATGCTGAATTGGGCCTTCTTTCTTTGCATTTGAGTGGCCTACTACACAAACGTATATATCCGGGCACTGAATTTGAGTTTGGCCATGCATGTGTAGGAAAATTTGAGCAAAATGAGCAATACAAAAGCAACAGATACATGATCCATCCTGAAAATTAGCAAGAATACGTAGTTAAATCAATGGATTTTGAGGAACAAATCATAGCTTAAGCAGAGAAGTTGCTTATTGAAGAGTTACAGCTGTTAGAAATTCATGCTAGAGATATAGTTGATAAAATTCCTCAAATAATCCATCCATATATCAATCTTCAATACAAAGTATATCTACCTAGTGCAACTTTTAAAGTCAAAAATCATTGCACGTAAGGTGTTTGATAAAATTCCACAAAGGCACGATTGTAATAATAAACTTGTTGCTCATAAGCTAACAAAGAAGGTATACTGATTTAGTCAAAAGGTTCACTGCAGTGTACAAATGTTTCACTACATTTTTAGAAAGACACACCAAAAGATATGAACTGATAACAGTCTCAAATTCTGTTATTCTTAGAATAAATATAAGTAAATGAAAATAATAATTCAGTGCAATGTCATTTAGCTAGTGAATTGTTAAAGTAATTCTTACAGAGCTCACGTAGCGATATGTATGTATAATTTGTACTTCCAAGAATATAGTGCTGTACACACTGTAACTCATGGCCAAAAAAGAAAGTGGTCATAGAGTGCATATATAATTATAGTAACAATTACGTTTTCAGTTAGTGTACCTTTTCTCTATTGCAGTGAATCTTTCGTTGATTGCAGTGAATCTTTTGTTGCTCCAATGGATTGCTGCAGCAATTTTTTGTTCATGTTTCATCTACTATCTATCCTCCAAATACATTGATAAATATAATAACTTTTGACAATATTGACAACTTAAATTGCAGTTCCTCAACATCAAGAACCTATCGCACAAGAATATATTGAGAATAATGAACTTGAGTTGATTGGTCAAAGTGTCAAATCTAAACAAGAAGCATATGATTTGTATAACACTTATGGTCTAAGAGTAGGGTTCAGCATTGATAGGAATTCACAAAGGACTAAAGCTGACCGCAAGGGCGAAGCTCTTTGTATGGGAGGGGTCTCAAAAAAAAATTTTAATAAGGTATTTTTAATGGGGTTAAATTAGTATATGCGCACATCCCTAAATTAGGTCCAAAAAATTACAAACACTCTTTAAATATATCCAACCCATAAATTGATATTTGTAATTTATTTAAATATTAAAAGTACAGTTCTAAAGTTGAAACTTGATAGAAATGTGAAATAAAATTAAATATACCTTAGCCCAAAATTTTCTCTCTCCCTCCTATCTTATCTAGAGTTTAGACTTTTAATTTAATTTAATTCTAATTTCTTTAATTTTTTTAATTTTATTATTTATTGTTTTAACTTTTTAGTTACAATATGTTCTTGGCACAGACCTTTCTTAATTTGGCACAAATGATTGATTTGAGCTTGATGCTATTTTTTCCCCTTTTGGTGCGATTAATTGGTGCATATTACTTTTTGTAGTTGTATTTTATGTTTGATATGTTCGCTTCATGTTTCATTTTTTTTGGTTTTATTACCTTGTGTTGATAATTTGCCTTTTGTAACAAATGATTTTAGTAAATGGTAGGTAACTGTAACATTTTGTGATTTCAGTACAATATACATATCAAATTCAAAATATGAAAAATCGCAAAGAACAAGCATAGCAGTAGAGGTATCATAGTTTTTTTCCTTGGAATAAAAAACTGGGGTGCATTATTATTACTTAGTGCAGAAATACGAGATGGAATGTTTGTTTTCAAAAAAAGAGATATAGACTGCCATAGTATGTATCACATAATGTCTTTTTTTCTATTAATATTGTACACTGGTGATGACGTTAATAAATGGACACCCTGTTCTAAACGTTTAGATCCGCCACTGGCTGACCGTAGTGGTATAACAACAAATAGATATTGTTGCTCAAAGCCAGGTACAAAGACAAACGCCGCTAATAAAAATGAAGAACATATCGACCGAAGGTCTTATAGCAAAAGAGTAACTCAAGTTGGTTGCAAAGCAATGGTTCAATTTTCAATAGATGGACATGGTGTGTGGAGAGTTACAGGGCATGATAAGGTCCATAATCATCCGTTTTGTGATCTCAGCAAATGGCGTCTTTTGAAATCTCAACGAAGAGTCACAGAAGAACAATTGGAACTGCTGAAACGTATGCAATTATGTAGAATCAAAGTGTTTGAGGCTATAAGAATGTTGAAGAAGGAGGTAGGTGGTTCACCAGCCCTTGGGTTCACAAACAAGGATGGATATAACGCTCTTGCCTCTGATAAAAGGAAGAATTTAGATGACACTGATACTAACACTTTAATAGGAAGGTTGAATCAACGGAAATATGAAGATCAAGACTTTTACTTCGTTTTTGAGTTTGATGAAGGAGCTAGTCTCACTAGCATTTTTCGGAGGGATAGCATAATGAAAGATGATTATAATCTCTTTGGAGACGTGGTTACATTTGATACCACTTATAGGACCATACAATATGATTTGTGCACCGTTTGTTGGCATGAATCATCATAATAAGAATGTAATGCTTGGATGTGGGTTTATTTTGAATAAAAGAATAGAATCATTCATATGGGCTTTTTAGACTTTCTTGGCAGCAATGGGTGGGAAGCATCCAAAGACTATCATGACAGACCAAGCAACTTCAATTGCAGCTTATTGAAAATTCTAACATTCACATCAGAATGTTTAGAAGCCATCATTGATGTGTTCACAAATTCAACAAGATTCTCATGCATTGTGGTACTGTAGCAGAGTTCAACCATCATGGGACCAGGTCAGTTTCCTTTAGTATTTGACTTTGCTTTTATAATGCAGAAAAATATGCTCTGTAATAAACGAAAGATTTACTACAAATTAACAAAGATTCACTACAATAGGTAAAAGATTCACTGACAACATCTTTGTCCCTTTTATTTCCCTAGATTGATTATAGAATACAATTGTGCTGGGAATGATTGGCTAAAAAAGCTTTACAAGAGCAGGGAGCATTGGTGTCCTGCATTCAGTAAAGATTACTTTTCTGCGGGAATTTCGTCTTCACAAATGGTTGAATCAACCAACCATTCAATCTCTTGGAGACTTTAAGCAACCACTAATTTGTGCGAATTTTATGAGAGCTTCCTTGATATTGTTGCTAAATGGAGGAGTAAGGAGAATGGAAATGACCATGACTCTCAGTATGGAAGGCTGGAAACATGGTTTGCAAATGTAATTATGTTGAATCATGCAACAGAGGTATACATTGCTGAACTTTATCACATTTTTCAAGAAGAGTCCAAAAAAGCAACAACTTGTGCCCAGGAGAAGGTTTAAGCAGCTGATTTGTGCATGCTATATAAAGTGTGGTGGGACAATGTCGATGAGTTGTGCCACCTTGTCACCATTAATTGGTTTACTCAAGAAGCTTCTTGGACATAAAAAAAAAATTTGAAGAGATGGGAATTTTGTGCTTTCATATAGTAAGGATGCTCAATATGGTTTGTGCTAAGAAAATTCCCGAGAAGTATATATTACATAGATGGAAGAAAATATCAAGGGCTATGAAGGTGCCAATGGTGCAAGATCTTTCGACAAGTATGCTGGCACATCGTCATCTATTTGCCGATTGCAAATGATGCGAAAAAGTCACTATAGTCATCACTGCTTTGGCCACAAATGCAAGAACAAGAGCTTTATGTGAAAAATTATTTCAAAAGGGTAAAGAAGCTATTGAGATAGACATAGCCCTATATACCATTCTGGATCAGAAGATAAAAATGTGAACTCAAGCGGAATAGTCTAAAATCCCACTGGATTAAGAGAGAAAAGGGAAAAGAACAAACAAAAGTAAGCATCGCCAAAAAAAAAAAAAGCAATCACGTGAAGGCAAGAAAGAAAAATGCTGCAAGACAAGCAGCAAACAGTTTCAACCCTCTCAACATCAGCCCCATCATCTTCGCACTAAAGGTATCACTATACTAAAATTGTTAAAATTTAATTAACGAAATAATGGAAAAGTTTCATTTTCACTTTACAATTAAAAGAGTAACTTATGTCTTTTTGAAGGCAACAAGTGGTCTAAGGCCTCTGGAGCATTCTAGCATGTTCAACACTAATGTTGGAGCTGCAATTACTAAGGTAATAAACTACAAGATCACTCTATATTTTAACAAATATAGTCAGAAAAATTTTATAATTAAAGGACACAATATTTATTGATGCAGGTGGCATATACCATGGAGTCTGTCAGAGATAGCGCCCTTGGAAATATTTGGTGAAACTATGAATGTCAAAATTGATAGTATGAGGACACCATCATTTCTTTTAATACAATTTAATATTTTGTGGATATTAGAGTTGATTGAAGTTGTGGATATTAGAGCTATTTGCTTATTGTACATGTGTATGCTATTATTGATTCTTATTTTGTATCAGTGGATTGTAATTTTACATCTTAGTTTTGATCCAATGAATCTTTTATACAATACAGTGAATATTTTTCCAACTATAGGAAACTTTTCCCCAATTGTAATGAACCTTTTGTACCAAGAAGCGAAATAAAGTCATTTTTGAAGAGATATTGGCTGTTAATCCCCTCTCTTTTGACACTTTGTTGGAGAATGTTGTGATTGCTATGCTAGGGAAAGCTCTGAAGATTGCTTGAAGATGATGCATTGTAGAACTATAACGAGTTCTCCAAGGAGGACCCCAAGGATTTCAAGCCTTAAGCCACATTTCTTTTTGTTCAATACATAGGACATCTATGTCACTAGACATATGGACTTACGTAGGGTCTGAGCATTTCTTTTTTTCCCTTTTATTAGCAATGGGCAGGAATTAAATTGGAATTGTGCCACTATTGTTGTGGTAGTTGTTCCCCCGAATACCACGTAACAATCCATCTGGACGTACCCCTCAGTAAGTAGATAGGATGGAACAGGTGCTTGCATCAGAACTTTAATGACCTGTAATGTACCTTTACAACACTGCAGTGTAACTCTAAACGGCAAAATATCAAAAGTTGTTTTAACACAACTGTTTATGTGGAATTGAAGCTTACATAACTATTTTAACCAAAAAAGTACAACCTACTCACAACTGTCCTACCCAATAAAAAGCACACTAACATTAAGCCTTGTCTTTCAACCTTTGACTTTGCCTTGTAATACGAGAACCAATAGCCTCCTCTTTCCTGATGCAATTATGATAAGCCTTAGCCTTATCAAGAATTTGAGGAGCAATTATATTTTCCTGAGTAGTGATAATGTTATAACAATATTTCACCCTCAGATTCTACAACAAGGGAGCCTATTGAGACCAAAAAACTTGTCAAAACTTTTGATGACATAATTCACTTAATTATAACAAAGGAAAAAAAAAAGTGAACTGACATTGAACTTCTTAAACCCGTTATTCCATTTCTCAACATCTCCCATGTACATCTCCAAGTGTCGCATTACATACGCCCCTGAGTCAGGATAAGCTTCTCTTGAAACTCTCATCCAAGGTAGATTATGTTGCTCCAATGGAAAACTCTCCACAGAAATAGCTTTACCCCTGGTATATTTGGGGATTTTATCAGAAAAAATACTTTGAGAAGCACCGAACCTAGGGGAAAAAAAGTAGTATACATTTATAATAGGTAACTTCAAATATTAGAGGATTATAATAGCAAAAGACGAAAAGGTAATATAGAAAATTACGAAGAGCATGATGCAAATAAGAATAGCACCATTGTTCACATTGTTATGACTAACAGAATGGATAATCTCTACCTTCTTTACCAAGAAATTGAAGTACATAACAAAGTAATATCTATTGTGAAACACTGGAAAGAATATCTGCATATCAGCGCGACTATATAACGATATGTACACCATTTAGCTATATAAGCATATGTAAGCCAAATTGTGATTCCTGTGCAACAATGGCAATGGTGAAAATATAGACAACACCAGCATTTACTCCAGTTTTTAATGAAGCTAAATAGCTGATACACACAAGTGTGAGGGAGCACTTTGAAGAAGAATCCCTTAAGTCCAACTTGTCAAACCTATCCTCTTATTATTTAAGAATAGGAGAACAAGCAATGGAACCAAATGTCCAACATGATTATGATTTTGCCTTCCCTAACACAGAGGTCCATGAGTAAGGGCACCACAATGATTTTGGCTTAGGTGAATATTTCAACAGTTTAGATCACAAGGGAAAGGATTTATGTGCATTGTGAGAGCTACAAAAGACAAAGTCAAAACATACTAAACGCTAAAAGTTAAACTGTTATCAACTTACTAGCTTGGAGTTTGAAAAATCTGGATAAGAATTCATCTGAATTTCACTGTCCAAAATATGCTTAAATTTTTTATACTTTGGACCAGAAAATTCAGCATCCCCATCCAATAATTCAGTCTACATCATCAAAAATCAGAAACAACTTTAGTGAAAGAACAAGGTCTAATTTTAAGCTAAATAATATTGGAAAAATACTTACACATGCATTGCAAGAAAAAAAAGAATCTTGACAACAATGATTGAGGGTCCTTCAACTTTTCAGAATGATTCAGCAAATAAGCGAATAAATCAACAACATCATGATGCAATTAATCTCCACAACTCAAAGTCCTAATTACAGATTTAGTGATATTAAAATTTGCATCTGCGAATAATAGTTCACTACAACAAACAAAAAAATGTCATTAAAAAACAACAAAAATTTAAACCATAAATCAATAGACAAAATATAAAAATCATAAAAATAGAAATAAAGTTCATAATATTACCTATCATAGTGGACTTCATTCAATGGGAGAAAAGTCCAATCAGACACTTGCTTTTCTCTAATAGTTAAAGACTTCAAAACATCAATATGTCTTACAAAAAATGAAGATCTAAAATGAGGGGCAGGCATCTTCTTCATCGGGGGCAAGCAATCTCCAACCGAATCTCCACCTGAGCTCTGCGAGCGTAAATCAGGACTCCTTTGTATATGAGAATTAGGGATAGACTGACTATTAGATCCAATACCCCCTACACCCCCATTTTCACCTTGGTCAGAGCTCTCAACTTGGACTAACTGAGAAAGTCTAAAACCAAACCCTAAATCAAACCCAGGTGGTGTGAAGGTGCCCGGACATGCAATCCCACTAGTCTTCTTATAAGTCTTTGCTAATTCAACACATGCATCCCAAAATGATGGATCAGTAACAAATAATCTATCATCTTGACTAGAGGGGGTTGCTTGATGTCCAACATTAGCATCTCTAGGTTGTGTCTGAGATGGACCAACCGTGTCCTTGAACATGCCCAGCTTTGAGCAGTTAGTCAATATCTCTACCAAAACACCTTCGACTTTGTCCATTTGGGTGCTTGCTAGGAACATCTATTGTGCCTCACTCACAACATCAACAACCTCGATAACAGAGGATGTAAAGTTCTTCGATGACGTTGAACTCTCTTATACAGATGCCTATATCAAAATTAGTTCAAAAGATAAAACAAATCATGAAAAGATACACGGAAGAAACAAAAAGGTACACTACAAGACAGAAAGATACACTAAAGCCAAAAGAACAAATACATTGCACTGCAGCAAAACAAGGATACATTACAAGGGAGAAAAGATACCCTGCAGGCAAGAAAAGATACACTGCACTAGGCTCTTGAATTGGAATAGCTTGTGAGGAGGGGGAGTTGAAGGTTGTGCTGGAGGGACAACGCCTTGGAAGCAATGCTGGGCGTATTGGAAACCTCTGAGAACACTGAAGCAATTACGTGATTAAGTATTCTCAGAGGGAAGTTAGTGGTACAACAGGAAGGTCGACAATCTTTTTAAAAAATAGATTTTAAATGAGGTAAACAAGATTGGAAGCTAGTGGTACATCATGTGCATAACCAAGAGATGTCAAAATTGCCAACATATAATAGCTGTAACAATTACTCATATGCACACAGCAACATCTTGAAATCAAAACTTGCTGAAATAGAAAATCAGTTCACTCCCAAATTTAATTTCAAATTTCTCAAATTTAATTTGAACCCAATATTGTTATCACAGATGATTAATCAACCAGGCAAAGTGCATGGGAAAATAAAGAAGAGAAATTGATTATTGTGTTCTGAATAATCCTCACATTAAATGAACAAACTTAGTTAATGCACCAATTCAGCAAATACTTCAACAATCAACTAATGTTTTCAAAATCTGATAACCCAAATTTCTTCAATGTTTATGATTTAAAATCCCACCATAGCGTAAAAAGACAGGTAGCAAGCAAGAAGCACAAATTCTTGTAGTAGATAGATATTAAAAAACATAAAAATGCACGACAACAGAGAAAGGGTACATAACTGAGGAACAAGGTTCACTAAACAAACTTTACGTATAAAATAGAACCTTTTTTACCCTAATATCTTCTTCTTTTTCTTCTTGAATATATAGAGTTGGAGTCTCCAGTGCCTTAATCCTGTCATCTTCAATTCCCTTACTTAAGCCTTGACAACTTTCCAACTCAAAATTCATTCTAGTCCACAGATCTTTGCTGGTCCAGTATGGAAAATTCTCTGCCAATCTTTCTTTTCTTACATAGGACATGATCAACGTAGCACAACTATAACAGACCATTAGCAGGAAAAAAAGTCATTAATGCATATACTTTAATGAATAGAAGAATGAGAATAAATACTAATTTCGTAAACATATAAGTAAAAACTATTATCATTAGGAATAAAATAGGGCCTCTATATGCACCTTTTGGTTGCCTCTCCCGTTGTCCATGCAATAAATAAGACTATCAAGTGTAAACTCACACCAATTGAGGTCTTTCACCTCTTCCAGATTCACTAAACTTTTGAGCGCGATATGATTAACCTTCCAAGTTTATTGGCCCCTAACGAGACTAGTAACAACATAAGCAATGAAGTTTCTCTTAAACAAATAATCCCCTCGGCTTTGATTTTTCATCTGTGCAAGAACATGATGTATTTTAGGTAACACACCTCCCCACTGATCTTTCCACTCGTCAAGTATCCGCTGAAATTCTCCCTTGTCACTCTTTTTGGCTTTTTCAACAGGTTTACTTCCCCTGGGAAAACCCAATGTCAAATATACATCTTCTTCTATAATCCTCAACTCGTCATTACTAGCCAACTTTACTAATCGCCTACATGTATCAAAGTTTTTAACAAGCCATCTGGCTAGCCTCGACGGGATTTTATCAACTTTCAAAGTCAATAAAAATTCAAACCCAAGCTCTATTATATCTCTCTTTTGCTCATCTGATATATTAGATAGAAAGCTGAATAATCTATAAGATGGCATCCTTGTCCTTAGTTTAGTAGGATCATATTCCATAACTTGATCAGCTTTCATTTGTTGAAGGTAGTCACCCTCTACAATTAAACAAAATGGAAAAAAAAGGCCTTTTAGTCGCTTAAAAATATTCAAATCAATCTTTTATCCAATCCAATGAATCTTTTCCCAGCTGCAGGGAACCTTTCCACAATTGCAGTGAATCTTTTGTGCCAAGAAGCAAAATTAAGATGTTTTATGTAATGCAGTGAATCTTAATTTATTAGAAAACATACCTGTGCCCATATCATCTGCCTCAATGTCTTCATTATCCTCTCAGCCTCTTAAATTTGCTCCTTCATAGTTTTTTTTTTTCCAATTTCAAAATAAGAAATTTATCACTAAAATGTAGGAAGCACACTAATATATAAAGTTTTGTGACTGACATATATGAAGCATACCAATATCATCTTGTTCAGAGCATTTTCTTTTTGATGCCACATATTGATCCGTTTCTTGCTTGTAACATTGTTATCAATGAGACCAATTAGAAAGCAATTCAAATAAAATTAACGGTTCACGATAAGAAACAGAATAAACAACAAACTTTGAATCAAGAACTATGAAGTACAGTGTAGCACTGGGATTGCAATCAAATAGGATTTCCACAAGACATCAGGCGTAAGGCATTAGGCACAGCCACTAAACAACTTTTCCAGACCTAATCGTACAAAGCCCTTTACATTGCTAAAATCAACATACACAGTCCCTTTAGAATCAAAATCTTTCAAGTTTCAGTCAAAGTGTCACTACTCTCTTTCTCACATAAACATCTCTAACCCCTGAGCCTCTGACACAATCACAAATATGAGCCTTCAAATTGTCATCTCCAAAGCCAGGTAGATACTATTGAATTTGTGCTTTAGAAAGTCATGATGCTTTAGAGATATTACTAGATTGAATTTGTGTTCTGCTTTGCTCTGCTCTACCGGACAGTGACTATTCTTCCAATCAATAACTTTCAGACGACAATGTGCATCAAATACATGAGGGAGATCCTTGGAACTTAGCTTGTTCTACAAACTTTCAGATGACAAACATTAGAAGACCTAGAAAACATAGGTCAATCGAACTCACCAAAACTAGATGTGCAACTAGCAATAAAATAAACCCAAAAACAACAAAATTGAAGCTAAAATTAGAAACAAAACACACCCGGTTGCAACACTATCGTCGAAATCTTCTCCTCCAACCATATTGTTTGAAAGAATCCACAATTACACTGAGCAAAATTCAAAAAATTAAGCAACAATGCATTAATAAGTTGAAGAATGAAAAATTAGCTCAAATTCGACCATTACCTTGTCCGAAAGAGCAAAATGAGCTAAATTGAACCCTAGGAGAGAGAAAATCGCTTGGAAACGAAGAGAGAATGGGAATGGCTGGAAATATCGAGCAAAGCAAGATAGATGAAACTAGCAGAAGTTTCCAGCAGAGGAGAGAGAAAAGCAAATGCATTTCCATGGGAGCAGCAGTAGCTGTGAGATCGAAAATTCAAAAGAAAAGCAATTTTTTGTTATTTAACTAGCTGGGCTCATTGACACGCGTGCCTAGAAAAGTGAGTACACGCGATAGGTATGTACCTATGAAGGTACAAGCGTTTGTAGCATATTGAGGTGTTTGACAAACAACTTTTTGAAGAGTTTTTTGGCTCAAAAGAGCTTTTTTGACCAAAATAAACTATTTGATCAAATAAAAAAGCTAATTTGAATGTTTGATGAAAGAGTTTTTTAGAAGAACTTTTTGGATTCAAAAAACTAAATTGAAAAAGCTAATTCTATGAGCTTTTTGGAAGAACTTTTTAAAGAATTAGTTTTTTGTCTTATAATTTTATTAGAAATAGATAATTTTATCAAAGAATTTTTTAACAAATTATTAATACAAATAACTAATTCATACATCTAACGACTAATAGTTAATATAAACAACTAAGGGCTAACAGATGTTTGCGACTATTATTTTCCGTGACAAAAGGCCCAAATTCAAAGGTATGAATACAGTCACCCGCTTACATTCTATCGGCTCTTATCTTCAATCCCAATCTTGCCAATGGCTTCGCCTGTCCTGGGAACTTCTTCCATGGCCTGTCAACTTCTTTTGCTTCCCTCTTCTCTCTCCTTCTCTCATTCTTACTCAATACCTGGTGTTTCTCTATCCTCTCCTCCGCCTATTTCTCTCTCTGTTTCTGCGACAGCATCTCCGGCGCGGTCACCGAGTAAGTAACCGTAAAAAGAAAAGGGAAAAAAAAAAATCTCAGACTTCCAAACCCTAGTTTCATTTCTGATTGGACATTGGAGCTTGAGCTGCGTTTCTTTGATGCTTTACTAATTATCTATTTCTGCTTTGCTAGTTTACTGTGGAAGAGGTGACAGGAAGACCGCAAAAGGCAAGCGGTTCAGTCATTCCTTTGGAAATGTTAGTTTCCTTCACTCTTTTCTCATTTCTTGCTTAATTGTGTCATAATTTCCAATTTGTGCAATGACGCCACGTACTTGAAATTATAATAATTAAAATTCTACCACCCAATCGTCTCGCTTTTGAATCAAGTTCAAGCTGATGGGTTCTGGAGGACCATTGATTTTTTTTTTTTTTGGCTGAAATAATATGGGTTATAGAAGTAAGGTTAGTTCATCATGTGATAACTGGTTATTATTTGTTGTAATTGTTACTTTTTTTTTCTTTTTTGAGTTACACAATTCTGAAATTTGGCTGGTTACACAATTCTGGAAATGCTTGGGTTAAGAAACTAAGCCTAATTCTTCATGTGTTTGATTCGGATGTAGTAAGTACTTTAAGGGTAGCAAAGTTGGTTCTTAATCTCTTGGCCTAGCTGAGTTGTAAGATTCGCATTCGTGTAAGAAACATTATTTGTGAATTTTAGGCAAGGCCTAGGGACAAGAAGAAGGGAAGAGGTCCTCCAAAAGCTCCAACTCCACCGGCGCCCAAAAAAGACCCATTTGATTTCCCATATGACATCGGTGAAGATATTGAGAATGATATGAATGATGAGTAGCTAATGTTGCTTCCAAATATATTTTGTGCTTGAGATATCTGTTACCTTGGCTCCCTTCTCCCTCAATTAGCTGGATGAATTTGGGTTATCCTTGTAGTTTATGAATTTCATTCTTTGAAGCATTTTGCTGTTGTAACAATGTGAACCCTTTGTTTCTGGATAAATGTAGTTATGATTGTTCTGTGTCATGTCGATTTTTGAAATTGGCCTGATGATGTCCCATTTGATTGTTTGACTGTTTTTAAGTTATTTATTCTTTGTATCTGAGGATAGCCACAAGTTATCCTTCAAATTTGATTCAGTAAGACCTCCTTGTTAATGATGGAAAAATCATCAATAAGAACAGTTAGATGATTCCTGTATGCATTTTTAGTGTACATATACACTTTTAACATTGCATATATAAATATTACATGAGAAAGGTTAATACAGAGTTTCTTCTCAGAGATGGCAGGTAGATTGAGTTATTGCTACTGATGCTTGAGCCAGCAACATGTTCCCATCAGTAGGCCCTGCTCACTGTGTTTTCCCCTGTTACCTAGGACGCTAGTGTGAGTAGTGTCAGATATGGATGTGTCCAAGTTCTGGACATAGCTATTTTCAAGGAATTTGTGAATTTTTGGCCCAAATTTGAGTGTACAATTTCTGTATGCGTATCCATGTTCAAGTGTCTAGTTCATGGGAGACGAAAGCTCTTGTTGACAACAACCTATGGATTCTTCGATGTCCTTTTCCGATTTCTTGGATAGGGTTAGGCATTCAAATCACGTGATGCTTATAGCAGATTATTGGGATATCAATTTTCAAATGATCCTTTTTGAGCTGTCATCAT
>NCQV01079933.1:27396-40511 GCA_002740545.1 Lophocereus schottii | reverse complement strand
AAACAGTGAAACATGTTTAGTTTGGGGCATTACAGGCTTGGAGGTAGCAATGAGGCAGAATCAAAACAGGGAGATATGAATGGGATAAAGGCAAAAGCACCACCCAAGCTAGTTTGGCAAACCACCCTCTAAATCATAAAGGCTAGACCACTAGAAATGGATTAAAGGAAAGCACTCTAATTAACAATCAGTTTGGATCGGTTAAAGGGAGATTTGAGAACGTTGAGTCTAAAACTCGAAAATGGAGGTCTCATTCATCAAATGCTACCTTGAACAAATAGCTAAGCAGGCATATACACATGTTTTAAGCTAGTAAGCAAGCAAGCTAGCTCCTCCATTAATCTAATTTAGATAAACTAAACTATTTCATAAAAGTTTTAATCTAGGCTAATTACAAGTTTAAGTGTGGCTAATACAACTAGTTCAGAGACAAATAAGGACTGAAACAAGATCAATTAACACCAATCAATCCTCTTCCATATGGTAGAGAGAGAAAAGGTAGGTTACAAGCTGTCACTTTGTAGCCATCTAATCCGGGAGAAAGTGGCTATCAAATCCCATCCCCAATGGCCAAGTGGGCTGCCAAAGCTGCAAGGGTGGTGATGATGATGTTCCTGGAGGTCCAAGCAGCCAAGAATGCAAGCTAGTAGATGAGCAAACCCTCTCCATTATGGAAAACTTAAGCAAGTCAAAACAGCTTGTTTAAGCTTAATGAACCCAGGTAATCACTGAAAATTTTCAAGATGGTTCCCCAACCTATACTTGATGTAGAACTAATTTTAATGCATATCATCGTTCCTTAGGATGTTAATGTTCATCCTAAATAGAGAAATTAGCCCTAAATTAGGTTTAGGTGGGGGAAACAGATAGAAACTTAAACCAGGTCTGGAATAGCCTCAAACTAGAACTGTTGGAAAAATACAGTTGGAACTTGATGAAGAACTAGTCATGATTTGGATCTTTCTCCATGACTTGATAGCTTAGGATGTTGGCTAACATCCAAACCAAAAATGTTGGCCTTAAATAAGATTTTAGGTGGTGACGCCACCTAATCTTTCAAGACGAGTAATTTGGACCTTCTTGGTATACCTCCACTGTTTTGGGCCAATCTAGCAAAATGCCTATGACATAGGCCAAAATTGAGTTCCCTTCATGAAAATATATTTCTCAGGAAGCCTAAAAAAGTAGGACTTGCCTATAGGAGGTCTTGGAAACTCCCGAATCATGCTATCCAAAATGATGTTCAATTTTGGCTTGGAGCAGGAAAATAAGGTTTGAATCTGGCTGAGTGTAATCTAGTTGTCTTGATCTCCCTGACCTTGAGTGGCATCTTGAATATGATTTGGATCTTGGGAACTCTCTTGTATGTCATGCCTTGCATCAATGTCCCCTTCTTTAGAACGATTTAACCTCAAATTTGAAGGGTCTTCAAAACAATCCTTCACATAAGGTTTTAAGTCTCCAATGTTAAAAGTGGCTGAACATAGCCTTACCTCCTCAGAGCTGGAGCTTATATGCATTGTCTCCCACCTTCTAAATGATCTTGAATGGCCTATCCCCTGTAGCCATAAGCTTGTTCTTTCTTCTGGATGAGAACCTCTCCTTCCTAAGGTGTAACTAGACTAGATCTCCTAGACTAAATTCCACCTTCAGTCTATGCTTGTTTGCCCTTGCCTTATAAGCTGCGTTGGTTTTCTTTATGTGGTTCCTTATTTGCTCGTGCAACTTCTTCATATCTTTTGCCCTCAGTTCATCTTCATGATTCACTCTTAACTCACTAGTTAGGGCAGCAAGTCAATGGGGGTCATACACATACTCAAAGGGGAGTGTTTAGTAGCATAGGATGGAGCCCTATTATAGGCAAACTCAGCATGGGCCATTTCAGGTCCTAATCTTTTAGGCTTTTACTCACCAAACTCCTAAGTTAAGTAGTAAGAGTTTGGTTTGTTACCTCTATCTGGCCATCAGTTTGAGGAAGATAGGTCATACCAAACAAAAGTTTAGTGCCTAGAAGCTTCCACAAACTCCTTCAAAAGTGAAATAAAAACTTGGAGTCTCTATCAAATGTAATGGACTTAGGTACTCCATGGAGCCTAATGATCTCTTTGAAGTATAATTCAACAATGTAGCTAGCATAATTAGATTTATGGCATTTAATAAAGTCAGGCATCTTGAAAAATTTATCTATAACCACCATGATTTCATCCTTTCCCCTTTAGGTCCTAGGAAGGACACAATGAAATCCATCCTTATAGCATCCCAAGGCTTAAAAGGTGTAGGCAGTAGGGTGTACAAGCCTTGATGGAACTGGCTGTTGGCTTTGCAGAAAATGGGGCAAGCTAAAATGACCTTGTGAACATCCCCCTCCCATCTTAGGCTAATAGAAATGCTCTTTCAAAATGTCAATTGTTTTGTTTAGGCGAAAATGGCCAGCAAACGCACCATTATGAGCCTATCCAATAAGCAACTCCCTTAAAGAACATTTAGGGATGTAAAGCTTGTTATACCTGAATAGATAACCTTCCTGGATAATATGGGACCCATCCTCTAGAACTTCCTCAATTAGGGGTTGGAAGTCTGGACCCTCCTTGTAGATAGCTTGGATTGAATGAAATACAAGTACCTTTGGTTCCAAAATAGAAAGTAGGGTGTACCTTCTAGACAGGGCATTCATGACCACATTCTCCTTCTCACCCTTATGTTTGTAAGTAAATTTGAATGACTGGAGGAATTCTCTTCATTTTGCGTGCCTAGAATTTAGCTTGTGATGACCATTGATGTACTTGAGAGCCTGATGGTCAGAATGTAAGACAAAAGGTCTTGCTTTGGGATAATGACCCTAATGAGTCAAGGCTCTCACAATATCATAGACCTCTTTGTCATAGGTGTTGTAGTTGCTTCTGGACCCATTTAGTTTCTCACTGAAGTAGGTAATGGGCCTTTTGGATTGGATTACGATAACTCTTATTCCCACTCCACTTACATTACACTCTAGTTCAAATAGATCTTCAAATTTAGGTAGGGCCAAGACTGGTGCTTGGCAAAGTTTCTGTTTGATCTTCTCAAAGACCTTCTGGGCAGCCTTGGATCACTGAAAAACTCCTTTCTTCATGCACTCTGTAATAGGGGCCATAACTGAGGTGAAATCACTAATGACCCTCTTGCAAGAAAAGGCCGAACCATAAAAACTTCTCACCATCGTGACTGATTTGGGTTAAGGCTAGGGCTGGATTGCCTCAATCTTGCTTTAATCAACTGAATGCCTTGCGATGAAACTACACACCCAAGGAAAGTGAGCTGTGGAACTGACAGTTCTCTATCTTAGCATAGAGTTTTTGTCTTCTTAGAACCTTAAAAGCCTACTTTAGATAATCCATATGTTCCCTCTCATTCTGGCTATAAACCAAAATATTATCAAAATACACCATTATAAAGTGACCCGTGAAGTGTTTAAGGACTTCATTCATCATCCTCATGAAGGTACTAGATGCATCAGATAAACCAAATGGCATTATAAGCCATTCATACAATGCTTACATTATTTTAAAGGCTGTCTTCCACTCATCTCCATCCCTTATCTTAATCTGATGGTGTCCACTCCTCAAGTCTATTCTTAAAAACACCTTTGAGCCATACAATTCATCTAACATATGATCAAGCCTAGGGATAAGGTATCTATAGTTAATGGTAATATTGTTTATGGCTTGACTATCTACACACACTCTCATGGTTCCATCCTTCTTAGGTACAAGTAAGGCTGGAGCAGAACAAGGACTCATGCTCTCCCTAATGTAACCTTTATCAATAAGCTCTTGACCTTGCCTATGAGGTTCCTTAGTTTCAGTAGCACTACACCTACAGGCTGGTTTATTTGGTAAGGCAATTCTAGGTAGTAGGTCTATTTGATGTTGAATGCCTCTAAGTGGAGGCAATCTTGGGGGTAAATCACTACGAAACACATCCAAATACTTATGTACAAGGGACTGAGCTAGGGGATGCAAAGGTTTCTCTTCCTCTTCTTCTTCCAACCCAAGTAAGGCATAAACTGGCTTGCCTTTACTTATGGATCTCTCAACCCACATTTCACTTGGAAATAAGGCTTTTTCACTTGTGTTTCCCTCCCCAAGGATAGGTTAAATGTTCTAGATTTGGCTCAGGGGCAAAGAGGTGAGGGTGTAGGTATAACCCTTAACTTTAGAAGGTGTATATATTGGTTGTCCCATTATAAATGGCACACTTGTCAAACTGCTAGGGCCTCCCAAGTAGTAAATGACATGCATCCATAGGTAATATATCATAAAGGACCTCATCTTTGAGGTTACTTATGTTGTATGTAATTAGGGCTTATTTGGTTACATGAACCTTATTTCCTTTCTTAAGCCATTATACGGAGTAAGGCTGAGGGTGAGGGATAGTTGGTAGCTTAAGTCTATCAATCAATAGGATGAGGCAACATTGGTATAACTATGCCCATCAATGATTAAACTACATATCTTCCCTTGAATGGCACATCGGGAGTGAAAGATAAGCTCTCTCTGATTTTCTTCCCTTGGACTCTCCATGGTATGTAATACCCTTTTGGGGACCAAAAACTCCCTAACTTCAGGAGCTAGGATGGTGTCCTCCACTTCCTCCTCAGCTTCTTCTTCGTAGGGCTTAATAACAATTTGGTCGATCTCCTTAATCTCCTTGATGGTCAGGACCCTTCTATTTGGGCATTCTGTTTGAAAATGACCATATCCTTGACATTTAAAGCACCTTTGCCATCAAGGTTTAGGTAATTCCTTAACAACTCCCTTGCCCTTATCTTTAGACAAATCTGTTTTGGTCGGTGTTTTGGGTTTAGGGGCATAATAGGTTTTAGGTAAGGGGTTGCGGGAAGAATAAGAACTTGTATATGGATCTTTGTTTCTGGAATACTTCTCTACCTTGATAGCTAACTTATAAACATCCTCAAAAGTCTAATAAGGTTGAAGATCAACCTTCTCAGCTATGCTTTGATCTAGCCCCTTTAGGAACCTAACCACACCTTGTTCTGGTTCTTCCTCTAAACCACTCCTTATCTTGAGTTGTTCAAACTACCATATATATTCCTTCACAATCATTCGACCTTGGTTCAAGTAGGATACTCTAAGGTAGAGATCCCTCTTGTAACCTTCAGGCAAAAGCCTTTTGTTCATCAGTTTTCTCAACTTGGACCAAGTTGTGATCCGCGGCTTTCCTTCCTTGGCTCATTGCCTTTTGGTATTTTCATAGCATAGGAAGTATATTTTTCATGCTTAAGGATAGCTATCTTAAAGGACTTTTCATTAGAATAGCCCTTAACCTCAAAAAATCTCTCAATAGTTTGAATCCATTTAAGATACACATTTGGATTTAAAGTCCCTTCAAAATATAGGGGATCAAACTTTATATCCCTCAAATCATCCTCATTGCTCCTAGTTAGCCTTTTCCTACCCCTGGTTGAGTATTCATTATGGGAAGAAGATGAATGATCTAATGTTAGATCATTCTTAGGCTAACCTCCCTCTCTTCTCCTAGTCCCTTTAAGATCATCTCTAAATCTGGTTAAAACATCAGCCAAGCTAATGACAAGTGTTTGGACATTTCTTTGGAGTTGGAGTATGGCATTTCCTCTCCCAAACTCATTGGCTTCCTCAAAGGTTAACCCCTAGGTACTCTGGTTTGGGAAGGTTTAGCTTCCTCTCTCATGGCTATGGACTGAAAAACATATTCTAGGCTGTTTTATAGAGTTTAGGTTCTTTTATGGTAGGGTGTGTGTTTGTGCTTAATGGGGTTATTTGCAGCTACTAGAAATGTGATTTCAAAATAGGGGAGATTGCAAAACCAATGAAACAAATAGCAAATTCATTAGGTTATGCTCTGAAACCGCTTTGATGCGTGAGCCTTGAAAGAACTCAAGCAATGGGGTTGATTTGCAATTTGATCTTTGCTCACCTTACAGGTAGTAATGAACCAGAATCAAAATAGAGAGATATGAATAGGATAAAGGCCAAGCCACCACCCAAGCTGGTTTATAGATCTACCCTCCAAATCATAAAGGCTAGGCCAAGAGAAATGAATTAAAGGAAACCACTCTAATTAACAATTAGTTTGGATTAATTAAACAGAGATTTGAGAGAGTTGAGTCTAAAACTCAAAAATAGAGGTTTCATTCATAAAATGCTAACTTGAACAAATAGGCAAGCAGGTATATATAAATGTCTTAAGCTACTAGGCAAGCAGGCTAGCTCCTAGACTAAGCTAATTCGGATCAGCTAAACTATTTTTGCAAAACAGTTTTAATCTATGCTAATTACAAGTTTGAGCATGGCTAATACATCTAGTTTAGAAATAATTAGGGACTAAATCAAGATCAACTAGCACTAATCAATCCACTTGTGTATGGTTGAGAAAGAAAAGATAGGCTACAGGCTGTCACTTTGTGGCCATCCAATCTTAGTGTAAGTGGCCATTAAATCCCATCCCCATTGGCCAAGTGGGCTGCCAAAGCTACAAGGGTGGTGATGATGATGTTCCTAGAGGTGTAAGCAACCACGAAAGCAAGCTAGCAGGTGAGCAAACCCTCTCCTTTAAGGAAAACATAGGCAAGGTCAAAACAGCTTGTTTAAGCTTAATAAACTCGGGTAATCACTGAAAATTATCAAGATAGTTCCCCAACCTATACTTGACTTATAATTGATTTTATTGCATATCATGATTCCTTAGGATGTTAATGTTCATCCCAAATAGAGAAATTAGCCCTAAATTAGGTTTAGGTAGGGAAAACAGCCAAAAACTTAAATGGGGTTTAGAACAGCTTGAAACTACAATTGTTGACAAAATGCAGTTGGAACTTCATGAAGAACTGGTCATTATTTGGATTTCTCTTCATAACATGATAGCTTAGGAAGTTGGCTAAAATCCTAAACAAATATTCTTGCCTTAAATAAGCTTTTAGGTGGTGATTCCACCAAATCATTTAAGACGGGTAATCTAGACATCTCCGATATACCTTCACAGTTTTGGGCCAACATAGCAAAATGCCTATGCATAGGCCAAAATTGAGTTCACTTAATGAAAATAGACTTCTAGGTAGTACAAGAAAGTAGGACTTGCCCATAGGAAGTCTTGAAAACGCCCAGAATCATACAATCCAAAATGGTGTTTAATTCTGCCTTAGAGTAGGAGAACAAGGTATGAATTTGATTGAGTGTAATCTCATTGCCTTGATCTCCCTGACCTTAAGTGGCATCTTGAACATGGTTTGGATCTTGGGAACTCTCTGATGTGTCATGCGCTACATCAACTTTGATGCGTAAGCCATGAAAGAACTCAACCAATGGCGTTGGTTCGCAATCTGATCTTTACTCTGCTTGCAGGCAGTAATGAACCAGAGTCAAAACAGAGAGATATGAATCGGATAAATGCTAAGCCACCACCCAAGCTATTTAGGGATCCACCCTCCAAATCATAAAGGCTAGGCCACCGGAATCGGATTAAAGGAAACCAATCTTATTAACAATCGGTTTGGATTGATTAAAGAGAGATTTGAGAGAGTTGAGTCTGAAATTCGAAAATAGAAATTTCATTCATCAAATGCCTCCTTGAACAAGCAGCCAAGTAGGCATATATACACGTCCTAAGCTAGTAAGCAAGCAATTTAGCTCCTAGAATAAGCTAATCTGGATTAGCTAAATCATTTCGTAAAACACTTTTAATCTAGGATAATTACAAGTTTGAGTGTGGCTAATAAAACCAGTTTAGAAATAATTAAGGACTTAAACAAGATCAATTGGCAGTAATCAATCCACTTGCATATGGTAGAGAGAGAAAAGGTAAGCTACAGGCTATCACTTTACAGCCATCCAATCCGGGAGCAAATAGCCACCAAATCCCATCCCCATTAGCCAAGTGGGCCTTTGAAGCTACAAAGGTAGTGATGATGATGTTCCTAGAGGCCAAAATAGCTAAGAAATCAAGCTAGTAGGTGAGAAAACCCTCTTGATTAAGGAAAATTTCAGGCAAGGTCAAAACAGCTTGTTTACGCTTAATGAACTCGAATAATCACTGAAAATGATCAAGATGGTTTCCGAACCTATACTTGACTTAGGAGTGATGTTAATGCATATCATGGTTCTAAATCATCCCAAAAATTGGTTTGGGTAAGGGAAATAGCCAGAAATTTAAATTGAGCTTGGAATGGCCTTAAACTGCAACCGTTGACAAGATGCTGTTGGAACTTCATGAAGAGCTACTCATGATTTAGATTTCTATTCATGAATTGATACCTTAGGATGGTGGCTAACATCGCAAGTAGAAATTCTGGCCTTAGATCAGCTTTTAGGTGGTGATCCCACCTAATCATTCAAGACGGGTAATATGAAGCTCTCCGATATACCGTCATTGTTCGAGCCAATGTAGCAAAATGTCTATAACATAGGCTAAAATTGAGTTCCCTTAATGAAAATAGACTTCTGCAGGAAAATTAAACTCATTGACTAAGACTAAGACATCCTCTAAGACTGCATCTCGGTATACATTGCTCCTATCAGTTTAACTAAATCATTATACCACTTTTCTTTAACTCTCCTAAGTTTATTTATCATAAATGAACCTAGGCATCACATTAAGGGAAGCTTCTAAATTGAGCATCACTCTACCAAAGCAAATATTCTAGTTTTACAAGGAATGGAATATATGCCTGGATCCTCACATTTAGGAGGAAGCTTCTTTTGTAAACAGCAATACATTTCCCCCACACTTACATTTTCATTCCCTTTTAATTTATGTTTTATAGTACAAAGCTCTTTAAGGAACTTAGCATCATGAGGCACTTGCTTAATAGCATCTATGAGAGCAGTGCTGATCTAAACCTTCCTAAATGTTTCTAAGATTTGGTTCTCCTTAACTATATGAGGAGTTATCTCTCCTAGTCTACTATGAAAAGCTTGTAATGGCTTATAAGGTTCCTTCTTACTCTCAACTAGCTACTTCCTTAGCATTAAGGGCGTCATCTTGATTTTGGTTAGGTTAAGGCTCGTTGACCTATATTTTTTGTCTACCTCTCTACTCTTCCTAGGTTCCTTTACTTCCCTACTACTTTTAAGTGTCATGGAACTCATATTTTTTGTTGGGTTCTTAAAATGTTGAGATGGCAACCTATGTGCATTTGGGTTGCAAAATATAGTATCTATAGCAGTGTGTCTCTCTAGGACTTGTTTAAGGATCATCTCTATGTTCTAAAACCTATTGTTAGTCTCTTTTTTCTGGTCATCCATCTTTTTTATTGCTTGCTCTAGAAGGAAATTTGTTCTATCTTGAGCAGATGGTTGACATGGTGGTTGGTCAAAACCTAAGCTGTTGTTCCTAAGTTTATACATAAGGTTAAGGTAGTCTCCCTCTGTTTCATTATAAGTGTTATTGGATATGGGTCATACTTCCTTTGACCTTGATTAGAAAAGCACAACACTCACATTCCCCCTTGAAGTGCACGACACTCATCAGTAGGATGCCCCACTAAGTAGCAAACACCACATGCTATTGTTTTTGGAACTCCTCTAATAGCGAGTTTGTTTAACATTGTAGTGATCTAAAATAATTGAGTCTCCACAGATGGACGTAAACTAAGCTCATTGACTTTCCTAAATTGAGTTTTCCTAGTTTCAAATTGTTAAGCGTTTTGGCTATATTGTTAAAAAAATTCTCTAGCCTGAGACAGAGTCTTATTAAGCAAAGTCGCGCCACTAGCAACATCTAGCATATTTTTGTCAGTAAGCAATAAACTCTCATAAAAAATATTGGATTAATAATTGTTCAGAAATTTGATTTTGGGAACAACTAGCACATAATTTGTTGGAACATTCCCAATATTCATAAAAAGTTTCCCTAATCATTTGCTTAGTGCCAACTATTTGTTTTCTAATGGATCCAAATCCATATGCAAGAATTTGGTTTTTCTAAGAATGCGTTATAAACTTGAGTCTATGCAGTGAAAGTTGCAGGGGACAAATAGTGTAGCCAATCTTTGACCTTATCCTGAAGTGAAAAAGGAAAGGGTCTCAACTTAATTTGATCTTGGATGATTGATTCAAGTTGCATGGTTGAACATATAATAAAGAACTCATCAATATGACGAATGATATGAGTTATCACCAGGTAGTCCATGAAATTTAGGTAATAGATTTTAAAATCCAGAATTCAGTTTAAGTGGTCGATTTAATGTAGGATATGAAATAGACAGAGGTTATGTGTTCAATTTAGGTGTAGCAAATTCATCTAAAGTAGCCATTCTTCCTCAGGCTCCAAAACTTACGGATTTAGAATCACTTACTTGCTTTTTAGACTTCATAGTTTCAGAAACACTTTTTTGCTGGTCAACCTCCTCAAACACATTCTCCTCTTTTGCTCCAATCATATGACCACTCCTCAATTCCATGAACTAAAACCACATACAAAAAGAACATACTAAAGTCATTAACAAAATAATAAAAGTACTAAAATTAAATAGAAAAAAACTAATGATTTTATTTCCTTTCCCTAGTGGTGACGCCAAATTTTGTTAGCCTGTCATATAACTACAAATTAAACCACCACTTGGGCTTATAAATAAGAATATAGCATAGAGGACTAGGGATCGAATCCACAAATAAGGACATGGTAATAAATTAGTTTAAATCTAATTAAATTTACCACTTTAAATTTTTTTTATTTTTCTTCCAATAAATTCAAACTAAGGAAGGAAAAATATGAAAAATTACTCGCTAATATTTTTGCATTGCTAAACATAATTTTGGAATTAAGACAGCAAATAATTCACCTAATTAATCTAGAAAATGTAAATTAGAAAATAAAGTGAAACAAGGCGAGAAAATCAAAGTAGAAAATATGATATTTGAAATTATTGAAGATTACCCAATAAATTTACCCTAATAATATGGACATAATATATTTAAACTAATGAAGCTGAAAAGTATATTTATTAGCATAATATATTCACCTAACTAAAATAAAAATTCTAAAAAAAAAATCAAATCTGAAAATAACAGTTAATACACCACTCTTAAATAAAAATTAAAATAAATAAGAAAATTAGCCAAATCATAAAAGATAATTTTCTATACTTAATCAAAGTCTAAAAGCATAAAATGAAAAATAAAAACTTATTTTTCTGATTTATCAAAATAAAAGGCTACACATATCACAAAATAATTCTGTAAAATTATCAACTAATTCCCAAGAACTTTGAAATCAAATGATAGCAGATTAAGACTCTATCCAAACCCTACATGGAATAAAATATGAAAAACACAAAAAAAATATTTTTAACCTAATTTCTAATAAAATGACAAATAAGAAAAAACGAAACAAAAAATTAATATAAAAGTTAAGCCACACTGAAAATCAAAGTATAATTTATCTAAAATTACTAAGACACATTTAAAAGACTATTCTTTGGAGGGGTAAACAAAATTTCATATTAAGGTCTATAAATTTAGGAATTAAAATATTAACTTTAAAGAATCAATTAAAAAGCAAACAAATAATTATCAAAGACACCAAATTTATGAAAACACTTACATAGTCTATATCCACCATGAAAATCAATATTTATCATTAGAAACTATTAGATTTATTTATGAGCTAAAACGTAGAAGACACCCACCAATAGATCTTACCTGTTTTTCTTTAGATTATAGTTTAACTAGGCCTAGCCCTAATATAAACCTATTATAAACCCCAATTTCACCTCTCTAGTTTAATCAAGCAAGAGTATTAAGCATTAGAAAAACATCTTCTAGCACTATTGAACCAACTCACCAGCAAATTAATTAAATAAAGATCTATAACAATTTTTCTAATTAAAAGAGATGAGTTTGAGTCACCATGAGCAATTCAGGTGATAAATTATGCTTAAAAGGCTATAGCTTTTACGTACTTAATCCTTTTAAACTATCATATAAATTTATACTGAACTAATTAGCATACTTTCAATTAATCTAATATGATATCATCAACAATAAACACAATCATTATTGAATTATGAATCAATCAATAAGACAATGAAGCATAAAACTTGCTTCAAAATAATTAATCTAGCATGTCTTCAAATGGATTATGTTGAGTTAAAAAACTACTCACTCGTACAAAAATTTAAAACACATAACCTAGTTAAGATTCTCATGTTTGAAACAAATCTAATGAATTAAAGCAATAATACTTTACCTTGATGTGATGAAAGGTGATGATCTGATCATGATATGATGTATAAGATGGCTTCATGGCAAAGGGGATGGTTTAGGTGGTGGTGTGATGTGTTGATGTGGAAGATGGGGAGGTTCAGCTGTGATGGATATATGCATAAAGAGGCACCCTTTACACTTGGAAAAACTGAGCCGAGACTCAAAACCCAGACTGAACGACCTATACCCATACCTGACCCAACATCTAAACTGGGCTCACTCGAAAGTAGACCTGAAACCCGAATTGGCCCGAACTGCACCATACTCAACCTGAAATTTTTTACAAAGTTGTTTATTTTTACATGATAAGCGTGTTGGATCAAAAATTAATTGATCCAAAGTCGACCCGAACTGAAGTTCACCCGACCTGAACTACACCGACCAAAAATGTGACTTAACCCAAAACATGACCCAACCCATACCCAAACTAATGATCCATTTGTCCAAGTCTACCCCCCTTTCAAAGAGGAATATTCTAAGCAGGGTTTAGCTAGAGTTTCTTCTCCACTAAGGCTTCCAATCTCCTCCTCCAATTAGTACTAGCAATCTCCCAATCTAGTCTTCCAAATAAATCATTACAAAAATAAATATTTTTCATAAATATTGCTCTAGGACCTACTTGATAAATCCACTTGAATGTCCTTCGATATACAAAACCCACTTTCTAATGTCTTTTGTTCTCATCTTTAATTTATTAATAATTAATCTAAAAATAATAAAATAAAGTAAATTACAAAAAAATAATATATATAACATAAGCTAAATAATTATTAAAAATATGCATACGCTATGACTTAGCAGTGCGCTTGACAACTAACCCAAGTCAATAACGAAATAACTAAAACATGCAAATAAATGAATAATGGAGTACTA
>NCQV01079933.1:9715-27389 GCA_002740545.1 Lophocereus schottii | reverse complement strand
AATAATACAACAATTACAACTCCCAATATGGGTCCTGCTTTCACGAGGTATAAGGAGATCCAGATGTATGCAAATTTTCCTCTACATACATGACTATTTGTAGAGAGACTAATTTTAATGAGAGGACTAATCCTATAGCAATCAAGATTAGTAATTGTAGATGCCTAAAAATGGTGTCCGTTTTTAAATTGCTCAATGACGAAAATAATACTCCACTTATGCACCTGGGGGCTGGCAAAGTGATTAATAAAAATAAGAGTCCAATTAGGGGAACAAAATCTAAGGAGAGCACATGAGTACGTAGTCCTAATGGGCCGATCAAGCTGAATCAACTAGTTCACCAACAAGGAGCACGACTAGTTTCTCTTTGATTTCTCTAACTCCAAAAATGAATATGCTTAATTAATCCTAATTCTAGTTTGAGGCCAATTTGTTTGTTGTGCTTTATTAGTTAGACTCCTAGTTAAATTAGCGAGCCTGTTAAAATTGAGCCTATTAAGATTGAGCCTAATAAAACTAGGAGCCAATCTCCTTTTGCTAGATTAATTCGGTCTATTAAACTACTGTAAAAGAGGGGCTACCCTAGAGGTTAGGATCATCAATGAATTGGCATCTATTAGGCATAAGAGAATTGGTAACAATTAAGGATTGAGAAATAGGCAATGTGAGAGAACAGAAAAATTACGAGAGATTTTTGGTAGATAGCTATAAGAAACTAAAGAGGTGAAATCCCAAGTTTTCCACTGAGTGCATTGAAGGTCAATCAGAAAAAGTGTCACTTTGTTGGGTTCCCAGGTAAATCAGGTGAGTTATCCTGAGAGTAAAATTTCTATCTTTCTCCTACTCTTCTACTTAACCTTTATTTTATGATTTTTGATTTCATCATTGCCAAAGATGTACTCTTTAGATAGTTCACCATTGGCTGTAATTTTTTTGCTTTACTTTTGGTTTTATTGGACTAAAAATTGTATCTTTTGCATTATTAATGTTGATTCGTACTAATTAGTTGTATGATTGTGTGACAGTCCGATTAATATTTCGATTTCCCATATTAAATAGCAGAGGTCGTTAGTGATGACGGACAGTGATGTGATGCACCCTATTATATCACCGTACAAGCACCCCCAAATTTAGGTCCTTGATTCGATTTCAAAATTAAAAACATTAGCAGTCAAATTTAAAAATAAATAAAAATAAAGACCCAGCAAACAAAGTCAAGCCATTCATGGGGGACTAGCAACCGAGGGATAGGTCCCCTAGGGTCCGTTGTCCTTACAGTGGCGATTCATTAGGGAAATTTTCTTAAAAGTGGGTAAGATTTGAAATTCAATATGGGAAATCATTTTAATTACACTTGCATTAGGCATCTCGTATTGAAAGGTCCTGCCTTAACCAAATCAACGATGCCTCTGGATAACCTAGATAGTATTCCTTGGGAGATCAACTGGTTAACTCAGTGGGCCTACTAGACCTACTAAGCATGATTGATTCACCCACTCACAACATTTTTTGGTCCACACTTCTTAGGCAAGCAATCAAAATGTTTCAATCTTGCCATAGGCCCCAGGGATGATGTAAGAAGCATTTGGGTCACAAGAGGACTATTCTAAACTTGACCTAAAACACTTATAGCTAAGAACCTTGGCTTTGGTTGGAACTCATATGGGTGTTTGAATGTGTTCTTGTATGATTTAACTCTTTTAACCCTAGGGTATAAGCATTGATGCTTTAGGTCACAAAAGAGCTAAAGTTAGAAAAAGTTCAAACTTAATAACTAGGAATATGAACCAAAGCGGGTTCAAGGCCAATTGAGCTCTAAGGGGCCCTTGACCTCGAACCCAACTAGGCTCTAATCTTAGACTAAGGAATAAAAGGTCTTAAAATGATATTTAGCCAAGCTTAAATGAGCATGGCTAAGTGTTCAACAGCAATAAAATAGAAAAAGAGTTTATATCCTAGTAGGAGTCTAAAACTGGTTTAGGAACTCAATTGGTATCTTCAGGGACTTGCCTGCATTGAATTAGGTATGTACTTAGACTAAAAAGGGCCTAAAGAGCCAGAATGCCAGTCTCAAGGACCTAGTAAGGAATCTAACTAGTTTTGTTACGATATGACTACATTAGATTAGGTCAGAACTTAGGATAAAAAGGGTCGAGAGTCAAGGTGCCAGTATTGGAGTCCAATATGGAACCCGATCAAGATCTTACAGTCAGGTGCAACTCATTCCCTGCTAGTTTGGGTCAGGATTAAGTCAGCATACGGGGCTCTCGATCTTTTTTTTTAATTCACTAGTCAACGTGACTTGAGTCTTTAATTCACCATGAAAAGTACTCAGAGGACGCCTTGAGCACTTTTCATTATTTGTTAGGATAGGAAAGACTAAGAAAGTATACGAGCAGAGTCCAACAACTAGGAGACTTCTACCTAATAGCAGTTAGAAAAAATCCAACTGTTAGGTCAAATTTAAGACCAAATTCAAAAACAAATCTTACACCAATTCCAATAGCGAGAAACAATGAGATCACTCAACCCATAAAGATGATCGAAAAGATGCCAACCAAATCGAAAGAGAGTGATAAGAAGTTAGAGGCAAAGGTTATTGTGCTTCAAAAGCTCAACAAGGAATCCCAAGCAGAGAAGAGTGCTCTTGAAGTTGATCCATGTATAGATTGCATAGAACAGCTAGTTAAGGAATCATCCATGTTCAATAATTATTTTAATGACTATGCAGATTGCACTTTAATCTCAAAAGGGAAGCTTCCCCTAAAATTCACTATGCCTGACATGAAGTTTCATGGAACTCAAAATTCTCATCACCATGTGCGAAACTTTGTTAGTGTAATGACTCTAAAGGGATTGATGAGGGAATTTTCCACCTCATATTTCATTAGACCTTTGAGAATGATGTTATGAGGTGGTATAATACTATGGACCCACGAAAGATCATGAAATAGGATGATTTGTGTAAAGAATTTTTACATCAGTATTCATATAATATTGACATGCTAATCACACCCAGAGACCTAAAGCTACTCAAACAAGATTAAAAAAAAGAAGGGTTCTCTTACTACCTTACTAGATAGAGGGTGAAGGCTACTCACATGCTAGACCGACCTTCTGAAGCTGATCAGGTTAGACTACTCATTAGGAACCTGCAGCCCACATATAGGCAACACCTGCAGTTCCCGCCATTTGAAAGCTTTACTGCATTGATGAATGTTAGCATGCTAATAGAGAACGAGCTATCTAAAGAAGCACCTGCTAAAACTAGTAGTAACTGGAAAAGCAACTACTAAAACAAGGATAAAAAGGTTAATAATTCCAAGGAGGTATATACAATACACCATTTTACTGAATATAGCCCTATTGGAACAACCTACACTCAACCTTTGGAGTGACTCCTAGCCAAAGGGCATATTGACCTCCCTGAGATTAAGCTAGAGACCAATGCCCTTAGGTAGTCCAAGACCTTTGACCTAACCATGTATTGTAAGTACCACCGATCACAGGGGCATGACACTGTAAATTATTGGACCCCTAAAATAGGCCAGAAAGGGTGCTCAAGTTAGGATAACTCCATTGCCTAAAGCTACCCAGAAGCCTAACAATCATCAAAATTCACTTGGGGACCATGAAATCATCTTTATTATCAATAACTAGGAGAGGGAATGTGACTCATCTGTGTTCATACAAAGCACTCATGGACCAAAACCAAGGGTAAGCATGCCTACGCGACACCTGGAGGTTCTTGGCCTGTGAGAAAGCTATGAAGATGATGTATATTAAACCTAGGGAGGTTACATGCCTTCCAAAGTATAGGATGATGACTATGGGATAATAATAAAGAAGAGGACTTCCAAGGATATGAGGACCAGGCGCGTGTCTAGCATCTTATAAAAGCTTGGAGACACCAGGCTTAGAAGCGCCTATAACAAGCCATGAAAAATAGAAAAGGTAACACCAGCCCAAGAGGAAGATCCAGTACTGAAGCAATTAAAGAAACTTAAAGTAGAAGTAATAATATGGTAACTTATAGTAGCTTCTTAAAAGTATACACAGCTCCTAATAGAAGAGTTGAATAAAATTAACTTACCCCCTGAAGCTACACATGAGAAAATGATAGCCCTCATTACGTATGGTAAAGGCACCATAACATTTAGCAATGAAGATCTCCCACCAAGAGGTTTGATGCACAACAGCACCCTCTACCTCACTGTAATATGTCTTTAGAAGTATTTGCCCCTTATCTCAGCGCTAAGGGGTCAACTGTGAATGTTTATCCTTAGAAAATGGCTAAAAGGTTGAGAATCAAAGAAGATCATCTCTCAACACCATCTACTCATATAAGAGCATACAGCAAATTAGAGAGGCTGGTATTAGGCACTATTGTCCTCCCCATTAATGTGGGTCCTATCAAAAGGAATGTGAAATTCTAAGTTCTAGATATACCAACCACCTTCTACTTGCTCCTAAGAAGGCCATGGCTTCACGACCACTAGGCAGTTCTTTCTACTTTGCATGAGAAGGTGAAGATGTTTGTAAAAGGGCATGCAGTTACCATTGAAGGTAACAATTTATGTGTCACAATCACTAACAAAGGTGGAATTCTTCTTTTTACTAATTGTTCATTTTAGGATTGTATCCTATAGATTTCAAATACTTAACCTTCAAGGGTGATCTATAGCAATGGAATTCTTACTTCTACTGAGAGTATCGCTTCTATTCCAAACCCAAGAGAGAACTATGTTTCCCCTGTAGAAAATCTCATAGTTATCTGGTATCCCAACAAAGCAAATTAGATTTTATTTCTTTGTAATTTTCCTTCATCTTGCTTAAGATGATTTTTGATATTTTTGTTTGCACTTCTATAGATATGTTTCCTTGTAATCTGTAGGTAGTGGACTGTCGATGTTACATTTTGTACCTATCAAGCAATTTTGAGGTCTCATCTTTGAAATGAGACCTTGTGATCACTTATTAGTTTGTGCGGCACTCCATAACAACAAATGATGTTGGTTGCCATGAAGCGTGCAGCCTGTTCAGAAGTGAGGGTTGAATATGATGCCACTTCCATCTTCTTGGTGAAATAAATAATGGTCACTAGGACGTATTATGATTGTTGGTCCGTTAAGGTGTGATCTTGACTATTATGTTAATTCTCCATATGGAGAATGGCCATGATGAGGTAAGCATGTATAGTTATGATAGTTGCATGAGCTAAATTAGGGAGTATCTTTAACACTTATCACACTTCCAAGTGAACTTAAGCAGTCTTAATCCATTATAGTCTTGTTGTAGCCTTATTCTTATATCTTTATGGACAAAGATGTCTATTCTTGTGGGTTCTGCAATCACCTACATGGATTTCCTCCATAAGCAACTTCAACTCCTTAGCTTTTACACATTGTTGGCTAACGCCATAAGTGGTCTTCTTGTAGAGTATGCTATTATCCTCTGTGAATTGTGATGCCAATGATAGAGTGCTCTTTGGGCTCATTTTGAGAAATCAATAGGGTACTTCCTCGTTGGTCGGAATATAGTATGTCTGCATACCACGAAGATGCTCTTCATCCTCTTCTATTTCTAGGCAATAAGCTAGCAAACCTCTTCTATCTATTGTGTTAATATTTTAGATTCTTCATCTGGTATGGCAATGATGGATGTCAATTTTTCTAATACATCTTGAATTGTTTGTTCACCCTCATGAGGTAGTAAACTCTAACTGGTCAAAATGAGATTTATTTTTTCCAAGTGAGCTTGTAAAGAGACAAATTCTCATATTTCACTTCTACCATCTAGTGATTTGATTTATAATCAAGCTTGAGTCCCTGTGCATAATTAAAAGTTGGATTTGCAGAGCTTGGGTAGCTTCTATTCCTATAATACAAGCTTCATACTCGGCTGCATTCTTTGTTATCTCGAATTCTATGTAGTTTAGATTGGAATATGCAACCTGTGGTGATGTCATTAGGATGCCAATGCCGCAACCCTTGTTGTTAAAAGCATCGTCAAAATACATTAACTAAGTTTCATCTTTGACTAAGAGGATATCTTCATCGAGAAGATCATAACTTTTTTTCTCTTAGCTTATGCAATGGTCAACCAAAAAGTCTAATATTAATCATCTTTTTTTGGATTTTATGCTTGGAACTACCAGTGGAATTCGAATAGTAGAATCGTCTATCGTCCAATCTTCCCATGTAGAATGGGTTGAAACATAAGATGTTTCAATGGATCCGCTTTGGCGATGACCTTGACTTTGTTATTAAGCATGTAATGCCTTAACTTCTTGGTAGCCCATACAAGGGCTAGGGACATCATTTAAATCTGAATTTCAATCTGAATATGCCAAACCTCATAATCAAGGAATGTTTTGTTCAAGTAATATATGGCACTTTTATTTCCTTCATTTTCTTGGGCTAACATCATGCTCATTATTGTTTTTGTTATTAAATAAAGTAATAACGACAAATCCTGCTTTGGTGGTTGTAATACCGGTGGTTTAACTTATATTCTTTTATTATTTCAAAAGCCTTTTGAAAAGGTTCATTGTATTCTATCTACAAAGTTTTCCTCAATTTCATGACGATTGACTCATGGGTCATTGTTAGTTTTGAGAAGAATGGCTAACGAATTATGAATGCCCGAGGAGTCCTCGAATTTGCTTTTTCATCTTATAAGGCAGCATTTCAATGATGGCCTTAATCTTAGATGGATTCAAATGATCCTCGTAAGCTGACTATATATTATTAAACCTCTCCCAAAGTGTCCTTGAATGTATACTTCTTTGGGTTTTAGCATATGTGGTATTTTCATAGCCTTCTGAGAATTCCAGAGAGCAGAGATGTGTCTTTCCCGACTCTTTGACTTGATGATCATGTTATCTACATACACCTCAACCTCCTGGTGCATCATATCATGCAGCAAGGTTTGGGTCATTCTTCGATAAGTGGCTTGGTGTTTATTAGGTTAGAAGGCATCATGTTATAGCAAAAACTGCTCAATTATGTAATGAAAGTGGTTTTTTTTATCATCTTCAGCATTTTAGTTTGGTTATATCTGGCATAACCATTCGTGAATGATAATAGAAGATGTCACATCATGTTGTGATGAGGATGATTCCTCAACTCTTAAGATTATAATACACTTAGGCCATGTTCAACAAAATTAGTTGTTTAGGTAATGTACAACGGTTAAAGTAGTGGATAGATATTTAGGTAGCAAATAGAGGTTTGAATTTTGCTATTACTGGATAGTTGTTTAAATAAGCAATTAGAATGAATTTGTTTGATAAATTTAGCTATTGAGTTAGCTTATTGATGTAAATTTACATAAAAATATGTAGATAATTTCAAAAATTAAATTTTCAAAGGGCATTTTTTCAGCCAAAAAATATGAAACGCTACTTTTGAATGTCAAAAGCTAACATTATTAGCTTTTTAAAAGCGCTACTTAAAATACTATATGCCTTGAAATATTAGCCTAAATACTAGGTTATCGAACACTAAAAATTTATTTGTTAGCGTATTGATTTGGTTAAAATGTTCAATGCTCTACTCAAAATGTTGTTGTCAAGTAAGACCTTAAGAGAAAAACAAAACAATGGATGCTTCTCCTTGGATTCGATCCCTAAGAATCAATATGATTGTGAGATTATAGCCCAAAACAGAGATCCTTAAATACGATACATACTTTCAACACAATCTTTCTCCTAAAGACTTCAATCCACCAAAGAGAAATTTTAAAGGAAAGATTCTAAATCATCACCCTAGAAAAGAGATAAAGATTAAGAGAATTTTCGGAAAAAATGACGTCTAGCCCTTCAATTAATCCATTCATTAAATCTTAGTATATACTAGGGGAATGCATCTATAAACACCCAAAATGAGGGAGTACATTGATAAATTAGTGCGGCAAGTGAACCAATGAGCATTATAATCAACCAATAGGAGTGTTATCACTTGGAGCTCTTTCCATACTGGGTGGAGATTCATTCCATCCATAGGAATTTCAAGGTTCATATCTGTATTTTCCCCAAATTGAGCCAGGATCCAAATTGCTCCAAACTTAAATTTTGTGTGCATTCCATATAATCTTGACCATTTCTATCTCAAATGGAAACCAATCCCAAGTTTTAGCACATGGAGCTACAACATATAGACATCTTCGGGAAGTAAATGCTCCAAGACTTGCATTAATTGGGTAGCCTTAGGTAAGGACGAAGATTCACCCATGTTCTGTAAAATAACTAGGCAAATACCTACACTATGAAAGTTGAGTTTTTGCCAATTTAGGGAATGGAAATACAAAGAACTACTAAGAATATTTAAATATTCCCAAGTTGACTCAAGCACTTCTATAACAAGCCATAAATCGTCAATTTTTGAGCCCATTTACTAAGTGAAATACCATGATAAAGTAGGCCTATGTGCTAGATTTTGGAGTCAAGTAACTTTAGGTAGATGGACCATCTCCTTATCTTGGTGTAAGATCAAGAGAGTTTTGGTATGTATCATATTGTCTAGTAGCTAGTCAATAAAACACAAAGGAAAGTCATCCCTCATACTTGCTTTGTTTAGATCTCGAAAATCGACACACATTCAAACTTGTTCGTCTTCTTTAGGTACTGAAATGGTGTTAGCTAGTAATTTGAGAAAATTGGATACCCTTAAAAAGCTCATATCCAATTTTTTTTTTTTTTTACTTTCTGTTTTCTCTTTTGTGCCCTATTCAGGTTCATTCAGCGAAGTTCATATTGACATGCTTCACATCTAAATACAATGGGATTCATACTCAACATTTTCTCAAACTATTTCGGGCATATCTTTATAAGGTCATGGAAAAACAACCTTCAATTCTTTTAAGAGGTGAGAAAATTCCTCAACCTCGTCAAGGGTCAAGGATGAACCCTATTTGTGTTCTTTTGGATCTTCAACAATTCCAGCATTTATTATTATTTTTTTTCTTCAATGATAGCAACTTTAGTATGATTTTATTCATCATTCATCAAGCATTTTGGGGGAACAAATTCTTCATTAGTGTAAACACAAGAACCATAGTTAGAAAGATTCATTTTATTGAGGTTTTGAATGAGTACATCAGTTTTAGCATAGACTAAATTGAGAGGAGGAGGAGACTTTACCTCAACATATTAAAAGGGCTTTGGCTCAAAACTAGAGTATTTATTAGGCTTGATGATAAGGCCCTCAGTCCATCCAATGGTCAACTTGGCCCACTTCTTCCTATTATGGGTGGTCTGCATCATTTCAGTGTGCCTTTCTGTGTTGGCATCGGTGATCATCTTTATAGGATCAAACTCTTGGTCTGCTACCATTAGCACCCATATTGCACCTTTCTGGTTCCTTTTCTCTCCCAAAATAGCAACCTAAAGTGGTCTTGGCTAGTCTCATAAGCCTAACCTATTTTGGATTTGTTGTTTTCAGTATAATACACCTCTTCTTTATGAAAGCCTTGTTATGGATTGGAAAGACTTCCCTAAGGCGTAGGATCTTTGGCTCAGGAAACCCATACTGGGATGCATCTTTCCCTTCCTTCATGAAAGCCTTATTAAGGATTGGAAGGTAAAGGGGCATATTCTATTAATAAATCTCCTTGTCTAGCTAATATTTTTTTTAATTTTTCTTCTTGAATCTTTCCGTGAAGCTCTTGGGAATGGGCTCATAGCCTAAACCAAAAAGGAGAGGCAATGGGTTTACCTTAGGAAGAAGAGTGACCATGCTTGACCATTTTCTTAGCTTAGTTCTATGTAAGTAGCCATATCCCTTATCATAACATTCACCTTTTTATTTGAGAAGGGATAAGTCGAATGAGACTTCATATTTTGAGTCAATGATGACACATTCATTAGCTATAAAGCCCCAAATCTCTACATTAGTATCGTCATTCTTCTAAGATGGGCGCTTTCTTTTCAGTGGTAGTGATAATTAGATTGGGATTTATAGTAATCACAACCCCTTTCACTATCATATGGACTTTCTAACAAGCGGTCGAGGGTAGTGCCTTTTGTTCATGTAACCATGTGCAACCAAGCAAGAGGTTGAAAGTAGCCGGAATGTCTATAAGCTGGAAGGCTACCTTTGTTTGTATTACTCCGGCTGCTATGTTGAGGGCAATAATCCCTAAACTTTCCTATGAGTGCTATTGTAAGCTCGTAAGTATTGGGTTGAAGGGGTCATAGGTGCTTTAATTATACCCAATTTCTTTATCTTTCTTAGTAGGCATATGTTACCCGATGACCTGTTATCCATGAGGTCACAGGTATGAACTTGTTTCTGAAAGTTGAGGTAAGATGTAGAGTCTTCGTGGTTTATCCCTTCGAGGAGGTGGTCCATATTGTCAAAAGTCATGGTCAAAGGGGATCTTTCGGTTGTAAAGAAACTAACCAATTCCTTGAGGGTAGTCTGCCCTAGGACTTACATCCCTACGAAGGCCTTCAAGAGGGCCTCTTGAGCATTAATAGAGGAAGATGGGAGCTTTCATATAGTAATGTCAACCTTAGTCCTTTCAACATGGAGTGCATAGAGTCCTCTTGTGATTCTTGATTTTCGGTTGGACTTCGTTGTTTTCTCCTTCTTGAATTAAGTGTGGGGTTATGCGGCATCTCCCATTGTGGGTCAGATGTTGGACTTCTTCTTCTTCAGTCCATCTCTCATGGGCATTTTTAATGATGATGATGGAAGTCATCCAAGTGTCTTCCTGGTAGGGAAGGCAATATAGTCCGAATTCGATGCAAATCCGATCCGATCCAATACGACCCAAAATTATCCGATTCAAATCCGATAAAAAATAATCCGATTCGGAGTCTGATAAAAATAATGCGAATTCGACTCTGATCCGAGCTGATTTGGAGGAGAGTCCATCCGACCCGATCAACATCCGATCTGATATCGTTTTTTAATAGTTTCAACTTTTTGAAGATATAAAAATTCTAATATGATAACCCTTAAAAAATCCGCGTAAGGTATGCACTTTATGTGCAGTACACTCTTCTTTCTTAGTAAATTTCCTTTTCTCTGCTGATCTTTTTCTCGCGCTCTCATCTTTGTCAATTAAAGTTGTACTTTCTCCCTTTCCTTCCAGCTATTATACTATTCTCTATCACTTTCACTCTAAAGTGAATCTGTATTCTCTTTTTCCAACACATTTTTACTTTAACACATTGAAATGTTTAATATAAAAAGTTATCTGACATTAAAGAGATATTTAATATTGCACTTACGAGCGAGCAAAAAATAGGTTGGAAATAACAAATTGTGTAAATATTGAATAAAAATATATAATTGGATTATACTCGATTATATCCAGATTTAATCTGATCCAAAACCAATTTGAATCCGATTTAACATCCGATCCGACGGAGTCGGATTTGGATTGGACTTTCAAAACTGATTATTAATTGAATCGGATTTAGATGTCTATACATCCAATCCGAATCCGACCCATTGTCATCCCTACTTCTTGGTCATCTCCCCATGTTTCGTTGACTTTGTCCCCTATGAGGGATAAAGGATCAATTTCTTCTTCTTGGGAAAATACCGCAAGTATGGAACTCAATGGGTTAACCAGATTGTTAGGTTTTTCCATATTTTCATATACATAGGAGTCCATCTTCTATTAGATCTTGCATGAAATGTTTTAGTGCTAAGCACTGATCAGTAGAATTTGTTTTCCCACAGTAGTAATCAAAATACACATTAATATCTTATTTCTCATCCCTTTTTGCCACCAATACATTAGGTATGGGCCCTGATAGCCTTGAGGAGCCCTTAACTTTCAAATCCTTTTAGGGCTTCTATGGTCATCAATCCAAGCATGGTGAAGATTCTATAGGAGCTATGAAATTCAAAGGATACTACCACATTGGCCTCATTTATTGCCTCAACATTAGAGGTTGTAACCCACTTCTTATCTTTAAAGAAGCACTTATTGCCTTAACGTGAATTTTTTGGGGCTTTTTACATTTCTTCTTCTACCAGCATTAGAGCGTGTTGTAATTGTATGGACGCGTTCAAAGGTTAAAACCATATGTTGCTGACAATTGGGTCACAGGTTTCTAATAACCATGTGAACATGATCTCTCTCATCATGACAACTTAGCGTCAAAGATGGTTTTTCCCTTCGCAGTCTAGAAAGTTTGTGAAACTTCCTTTTTCCGTTGTTTTAAAAATTTCAAGTCAGGAAGTGTGGTAGCTCATGATGTCAATGAAATTCCTCAATAAAATAACGGCCTAGGACAGTGAGTTTCAAGTTTTCGAGAATGGAAACTTAGTAGGTAATTTCCATTTTAACATCGGCCCATAAAGGGTTGGGTTGATAAATTGATTCCAAATAATTGAGAGCTTTTTAGAAGGTACGCCAACTTACTAATCGTCTGATCCATTGGTGATAGATCTTCCTCTTGGACCAAGTGGATAGAGTGGACATCGTCCTCTCTTTCATTTTCTACCTCATGCTTATACCTCTATTTAAGGAGGTCACTTATGAGTTTTTTTTGCTCATTAAATTTAGGCTCCAATTGGGTTTTCACTTGGGCTATGAGATCATCCATATGGGTTGCAATTCATTTGGTAGCATCACCATCTTCTTCACAATGATTATTTTTGGCATCATTTCCCGTCATGTACTTAGAGCTTGTTAGTTATGATCTTACTAAGCAACCTTGATCAACCTTTCTATAGGGCCCGTTTTGCATTTACAAGTTACATTTGAGATTTTAGGAAAAGGACAATCATTTTTTGGGCAAAAGTGGATCTGTCAATAGATTTCATTTTGGAAAAGAAAAGCTGATGGGAAAGGGGAAGAAGGAACTTTAAACCAAAGTTCAAGACTATCAAAGTGGATAGAGCTTAAACCTCAAGGCTCCCTTAAAAACTAAAGAGATTGGGATGAAGCAAGGGACCATTAGCATGACTTTGTCCTGCTGCTGACTTCCTCCCAACCCTTAGCTTCATAAAACGCATGATTGTTAAGGTGCATTGGTATTTTAGTTAGGACTATTAGGGCAGTAGCTCACATGAATGCGATTGTTGTTGGGTTTCATCCACGAGTCCCTAATTAGGACAACTCGCATTCTTAGCTGGGCTTTGGTTCTTGGTTAAAAAGGCTAAAGGATGTAGATTCATTTTTGAAAAATCGAATCTCTTGACACACAAAAGGGTACAACAAGAAGCACTTAACACTTATTCATGGCAAGCAGTGGCCATAATATCCAGGGAGACGGATTTGACTCTTTTTATCTTCAAAGTGATGGACTCTAAAGAGTCGCACGGTGCTTTTCCTTAAACATCACGACTGTATGGGACCCGCTAATTATAGTAATGAGTTCCACATGACTCCGGGCGTTACAGGATAATCCTAAGTGTGTGCGTTACCAGGGGATGCTCGATAAACTTTGACATTTACTAAACCTAAGCACATTATGCAAACATGGCTATATGATACAGATTTGGAACCGAAAAATAAAAATTTTAAATGCATTCGTTTCTTTTAAGTCTCACCCTCTTACCTACATCTCTACAGTGGTGTTTTGTGGTGAAATATGGTAGGATGGATTGCTACTTTCATTTTATAGAATCGCTAGCACATTTTAAGGAAATATATAAACCTATACGTTCATAGAAAATGCCCAATTTCTTCTTTTAATCAACCCTTTAAACCGTTGAGGGATATACAATTTGATTTTCAAGAAGACGATGGGTTTGTTCTGTAGAATTATAATTTTTGAGGTTCCTAGTAGGGATTTATATAAATGATTATGTGCCTAGGGGCCATGAGAATGGATTCGAGGGTAAAGATATGGTCTGAAGGAGAAAGACACCATTAAATGGCCTACTTTATGGCGACATCTACTAGAAATGAATGCGTTAAATTTTTATTTTTTCGGTTGGATGTAAAACCGCTTTTTCATGAATGAGTCTTATTTAATGAGGCAATGAGCAAGAAGAATACTTTTGGTTATCACTTATAGATTCACCTTAGAAGAATTAAAATGTACAAGAAAGCAATAAGTTTCGGTGGTCACTTTATTATGAACGTGTTTTCATTTTATGAACAAAAGCATAGGCATGAGGCAAGTGATCATGGAGGGTCAAATAAGAACATGTTAAAGAAGATGAGAATTAAAGAAAGCAATAAGTAATGTTTCTTCTTTTTAGTTTGCGGCCCTCAGTACCTACCTCAATCTGTATAGAGCGGTAAACCAACAACTCTTGGTCTTTTGTCCCCCCAAGGGTGTAACGCGAGGTTAGGACTAGCCCCTTTCAATATGAGGTACATTTTTCAAGAGTTTTGAGTGAAAAATTTGGTAGAGTTTTGTTAGTACCAAGTTTTGGTAAAGGTCTTGTTTGAGGGAAAAGTGAGGTAGAGTTTCGCTAGGGTTTTACTAGAGTTTTGCTAAAAGATAAGAATTGAGAAGTGTGCTGTCCTACTGGGAATCAGGTGGAGTTTCTTGTAGGTGACGTTATTATTAAACATGAGCGGTGACCTTGGGGTAGAGTTTCGCTAGAGTTTACTAGAGTTTTGCTTACCTGTGATAGGAGATTGCTTTATCTTTTTAACGATGGTGAATGATCATTTTTCCTAATCTCTAGACTTATTTATTAATTTATCTAAGCCCCAAGGTCCTTTTTTTTTGTTCAAATTGAATGTCTTGAGATTTTATGACCATTTGTGAGTGAAATTTTTAACCGCAATGCTAGAACCTGAATACTTTGCGTATTGAGTATTCATTTATTGCCAGGCCAATCAACTCTAAGATTAGCTACTGTGAGTTTGCATAAATTAATGGTAACCCCATGTGTCTCTTATTATTAAGCACAAACTCAAATTTAAATCTGAAGCTTGTAACTCTAGTTGGATTCATGTTAACTCATGCTTTGAATTCAGCTCCACAAGTGTGGACAGTGCCAATGAGGTCTATGAAGGGACCGTGGCCCAGCCCACAGGCCATGGCATGCCCTTTTTTGCTACTTCAGTCTTTGACATTTTTTTTTTAGATTTTCAAGGCATTCAGCGTGAATTACTACTACATTGACATTATATATTGTAGCTACTTGTCATCATCATCATCGTCATCATCATCAAGGATCATCATTAACATCATCCTCCCACATCAAAATCAATCCACTATTTTCATAATTTGTGAGAGAGTGTTTTGAGTGAATTTGTAATCACTTATATTGATCTCTTTCTCGGGCATTGTTTTGAGATTAATTTTGTATTCTCCTATCTTATAGTAGATTTTTTATCATCGTCGCCCATGGTTTTTCCCCAATTTGGGGTTTCCATGTAAATTTTTGGTGTTCTTGGTGCCATTTTGATTGACCTTGCTTTATTGTCTTATTTTGTGATTTCTTGTTTCATCCATTCACTCCATATCAATCCTAACACATATTGCTTGCAATGTGTCTATAATGAAACCTAGTTGATTCTAGTAGAAAACCAAGAGTTCTCAAATATTAATGTCAAAATGAATGATCTGTATCATACTAGAGCAACTAGAAATTTAGGGAGCTATTTCTACTCTTTTTCCTTATTATTTTTTTTTCCTTGAATAGAAGAAAATTGCTATGACAATCCTCAAGATTATCTTTCAGAATTCACAAAAGAAGTCAAATTCAGGTTCTAATGGTACTCAAATTTTTCTTTCAAATTTACAAAACAAGAATTTAGGTTCTGTTGGTGTTGTCTGCTATGTTCTCTCCTAATCCTAGCTGTGGGTCTACCACTTTCTCCTAGTGCAAATCTAATGTAAAATGTGTTTCAATCGCATGTTATGTCACTTTCCTCAGAAACCAGGATTATGAAATTGCAAAAGTGACTTTTTAATTTAAAGGTAAAAATTACTTATATGTATCTACACCTCCTTAAGTCCTCGTTTGCAAAATCTATATTCAATATGTTGTCATCATACGATCACAACCAGTTCAGCATATTTTTCAAACCGTTTATGATGAGATTGCTCCCCTATAGAAACTGAAACTAAAAGAGAACGGTTGTATATTTGCCTTATCTCTATGTTTCTAGAAAGGTTTGTTCCTAATGCGAAAAATATTAGTTTAGGGGGGAAGGTGGCAAAGAGGTTTTGGATAGAAAAAGCTCTTCCAGGCTATTAGCAATTTGAGTTCAATCAAAAAGTTATGTAAGTTGCTTGGTTAATTAGCTTTTTGTACTAGTTTTTTATAACCAAAAGTTTTTTGTAAAAAGTTATTGAAAGAGCTTTTTTAATTAATTGTTTGCATTTTACTATCAAATGACCATATTGACCACAGACAGTTTGACAAAATTACTACAAATGCCACTCACTAAAAAGAACATATGATTAATGTTATCCCAAATGTTCGACATTTACATTTCTTACTTTTCAGTTCATTTCTTCCTATTTTGGCATTCGAATTATGGATGGTTATAATGTCTAAGTTAGTGCTTTTTATTTAATACTTTCTAAAATTCAATAAATAATTTATCCGAACAAGTGTTAACTAAAAAATAAATAGTTTTATGTCACATAAATTTCAAATATTATTGAAAAAGAAATTAGATTGGCAATGAACAAATTTATTGTCACAACCAAATTAGGTAAAGGTATAAATATAATTTCATGTATCACTGTTTGACAAAGAAATATCATGCATTTTATACTCCTAAATATATGATTTTGGCTCAAAATAATTACTATAATAGAATTTTTATTTGCATTTTATCTGTTTTGTAGAAAATTATGAAAAAGAGGAAGAAAGTGATGACAAGTGAAGAAATTGGGACAAAAAAAAAAGAAATTGAAACAAGGCATAAATAGCTTCATTTCCTAGACTCCCTGCATCTCACCTGCACACCTTCCCTTTCTCTAATTTTCTCTCTCTTCTCCACATAATCAGAAAATGTAGCCATCTTTTATCTCCTTTGTTTTCGGGTCATCCACCATGAATGCCAACACTCATACCAGCAATGCAACACACCACCATTATTTTCACCACCAAGCACATCATCATAACAACCTAGATATTATGGAGAAAATTTCTCGATCTCTCTCCAAAATTGAGTTGAAAAATTCATGTACAAATAGAGGTGGAAAGGGAGGTCTAGGATAGATTTCAGTAGCTAGCAATTAAGAACTCATTTCTCCCTATTTGTAGTCTATCATTTCCTATGTTCCATATTTTTGTAGTCCTAGGTTCTTCGCCATTTTTGGGTTCAAGAGCTTGAAAGCCATCATTGAAAAATTTGGATAGTGAATAACAATTTCTTTCTCCCTGTTGTGTGCTCTTATTGAGATTTGATTTATAGGTTGAATAAATATGTAAATTTCAACCCAATTTTCAACTATTGAACGCTCTGTTCTTTTTTTTTTTCCATGCTCTTTCTTTTAGTCCATTTTCATACTCTTCCCTTTCAATTTTTTAACCTTTTTTTATTGCTCTACATCTACTCTGGGTTTTTTGTTTAATTAACTTACTTCATTTTATTCTTTTGCCTATTTTGTTTCATCCACAAAACACCCCCCTCATTTGCATTTATTTCTCTAACCCCTTTTACAGCCTTTTGGTCTCATGGTTAGAAGCCCTTCACTCCTATTTCACTTCACACTAGTAGTTATTAGGTTTAGATTCTATTATTGATATTATTATTATTACTACTATTATTATTATTATCGTCA
>NCQV01079928.1:38435-64319 GCA_002740545.1 Lophocereus schottii | reverse complement strand
GTTCTTGACTTAATATAGAATCACCTGTTTCGAAGACTTGTTCTCACATGTAGCTAACCGGTTAATAGACTGAAGATTACAAACACCAGTTGGCCTGTTTGGAGATCATGTTTGGAGCAACATTACTTGGACAGATTTTTATACTTGGATTTATTATTATCAAAACTAAATATTTCAACAGGTATGACTGAGGAGTTATACTCCTGTCTTGTTAAAGGCCATTAGCTTTCCCCAAGAAAAAGTGCATGCATGTGAGCGGCCACGAGCCATCTTTTGGATGGACGTGAGCCAAGTTAGCGGTAACCATCCAAATTGAGGGTAAGTCAGGTTATGGTTAAGCGGCTACATCAAACCTAAGCGCAGGCCATGAGACCCAGTGGGGGTCGCTTGCCCTTGTGAACCTGAAATTGAATAAGTGGAACATAGATTATTATATGTTCCTGTTGAGAATGCATAAGTACTTTGAACTTCTCGTGTTGTTCCCCATAAGTGAAATGGTTTGAAATGAATTTGTGCACGTATTTTGACTATTAGGGGTAGTTGTTATTGAGTTTATCTTATTTTTTAAAATGTTTTATTTTCAGGTGCAGTGCATAAGCAGGGGGATGGGAACCCGAATTAGAGTAAGGCCCCGTGATCTACGGTTAGTTGAAATGATTTAGTCTCATATTAGTCTTTATTTAGAGATTATTTTATTCAGTTGGGCATTGTTATATTTATCGTCAGGACTTGAACTTATGCTATAACTTGAGAATAAACTTGCATTAATGTTTTGATTGATACTCAGTCGGGTATTTCCAGGAAGGAAATGCGGCAATAACACCCCATTTATGTTTTCCGCTGACATATAGGTTGATATTATTAAATGAAAGGGACTATAAAATTGGGGTGTTATATGGTTATACTTTCAGAAGAAATTTTTTTGCCCGATCAGACCAAATGCTTACATCACGTTTAGTTGTTCCTGTCGACAACAATTATGGTAGAACAATAAATTATGCTATTCTCTCAAAGTTTCCTCCAGGGCCTTAAGCTATTATCAAAGATTTATAATTATGTATGTTGATCATGATTTACCTTGCAATAATCTTCCCTTGTAAATACTGTGCATAACTCAACATTAAATCTTCAAACAACTTCCGCTGCATTTTCCTTTCTACTCCCTCTCTCTCTCTTTCTCCCCCCCCCCAAAACCCCTCTATGTGTGTGCGTGTCTCCACTAAAGAATCTACCCACATTGGCACACTTGGTAGGACTCCACGGTCCACGTAATTTTCAGTTACTAAACTTAACCATAATGTGAGATAACCCTACGGCCACATATCCTTAATTTAAGTCATGCAACCCAAATGCAGCAATACTTTATAATATATTATCTATGTTTAATGTTACTCAGCTTAACATAGTGTCACATGCACATAAACTTGTCCACTTATTGCCGTGTCATATGTCATACAAAGTCCGTATACTGTCTGGAAAGTGGCGTCTCACTACCTTGCTAGTATGTGTGTTTACTGCTAGTCAAGTTTGGGAATGTCATCAATCTTTATAATATGCTCTACGTTAACTGCTCATCTATATAAATTATTGCACGTATTCTGTCATTGCTCGTCCTTTGCAGGTTTCATATCATCGTAAAGTACTAATGTGACTAAACTCAAGTTGAATACTAGACACTGTTTGACATTATATGAGCTTTGCTAAGATTCTATAATCCAACTACATAGGAAAAAGATGAGGTGGTCTGCTAATTTGTTCCTTATAAAACAGTTACGCGAGAATGACATAAGGAGGGACAGGATGCACATTATTGATTTAGGTTTCCGGCCCTTCGCAAGTTGAAAACTTACCACATCTCCCTCAACAAAATTAACAACCACTTATAGTTCACGATGACCCTAGCTGAACCTAACTTTTATACTATAATAGTAGCACCCTAACTTGTGGTTGTATCAATAGTATTAATTAAATCAACATTAGCGGTCAATATAGCTGAGTAGTTAAGGTTAGGGCATTACCGTCATCCTCGAGAAGATATGGCCTAACTAACTTAATTAACACAAACATTAACACCCACTTAAGCCTAAGTATACATTAAACAATCCCAAACTTAAATGAAATTTTGGCGGTTCGTAATGGTTACATTCCAATGACCTTTGACTTTATGAAGTGTCACTGTAAGCTGGTGTAGACCTCGTTGAGTATCTGCTCGCTTCTCTGACATTGCTAGGTATCAGTTTCTCAATCCATGTTCCTAAAAGCACAAAGTATAAAATATTCGAATGATGAGCCAAAGATCAATATGCTTACTCCTATACTATAAAGATAGAAAACCATTTTTCAATGAGCAACTACATTTGAGTTCATTTTACTTCGAAATGAGGGAAAGGTAAAACTACATTAAAACTGTTACCGGTTATTATTTGATAGTAGAACCCAAATTGTTAAGCCTACATGTATAATGCGATCATTGAATAGGTGCACACCTCTCAAGTTAATCGAGAAGCCTAAGTTGAAACTATGCAAGTGAATTGATGGGCCTAAGTCCTGATAACTGATAGGTTTGCTTGACTATATGGCAAAACAATTATTGAAAAGGATTCTTTAAATAATTGTATATTATGAGATTTTGATATTTACCGAAATATGTGAATTTTTAAAGAGTATTGGTAGCAAACACGCCTGATTATAAAAATCTATGTCTCCCACCTTTGATTTATTTAATTAATGTCTCCACAATGATGAAAGTTGCTTCATCTCTGTTATACACGAGTCTTTTGTCATCATAAATGCTATATGATTATCATTCTGATGATTTTAGTAAATTAAAACATTCTTGCCATCTTGTATATTTGCTATAACTTATTATTAGTCATTATTATCATTTTTGTCATTTCAGGCATTATCATTATTGATGTTATTACTTTATTATTATTATTATTATTATTATTATTATTACTACTACTACTACTACTACTACTACTACTACTACTACCACCACTACTATTATTATTGTTATTATTACTGCCACTACTACTAGTATTACTATTATTATAATTAATCGTGCTATGACTATTGTTAACACACATTTTTTCCATTTCATTCTTTTTAAATTAATTATTTGTCAACAAAAGAAATTAAGTTCCAAAGTCCTAATTTAAGGATCCAGTTTTATTCTAAAGGTGACAACTCCCAAAATCAAGGTATTCACTTTACATAACATCTTAGATACCCTTAATTATTTATTTAGGTAGATTAACACTTAGTTTTGTTATTAGTATCCATCATAACAGATTATCCCCCTCAGCTTATTAGTTATCAAAGACTAAGTTTCAATATTGTGCCCACTTAACAATTCACTTAATTTGCCCATAAAATGCGCTTTTATCCCGTCCAATTTAACTCCAAGATTTATGTCAACCAAATTTATTTCAAAAATCCCAAGTTACCATTTCTCCCTTTCTTTCCACCTCCAATACTCAAGTTCTTCTTCATCCTCCTCAAGTCTCCAATGACAAGAATCCAAACACCCACATATCTATATTTAATTCAAGATTAAACACAACAAAATCTCGTTGAATTTCGAAGCACCCATTGGAGCTTGCTTTTACAACCTACATTTAAAAATCACTTTCCATTATCTCCAACAGCGGTATTCATCCCAATATCTATGATTTATCGTTATAGACTTCTAAATTGACACCAATCTAATTCTAAAGGAGTCTAATCTAGCAACTAATTTATGGAACCAAGATGAAAATAAATGAAGCGGAACTTGAGATTCACCTTACTGTCACTCAAGGAACAAGGGAAAAAGGGGGTGGGAAGCGGAGGTAGCATGACTGGGAGGCGCTGGTGGTTGCTCTGAGACTAGCGATGTTGGCTATGGCATGCAGCTACTGGTGCGTAGGGGGTGGCACAGTAGGGCGTGGCTAGGCCAAGGCTTGGCATGACGGGGGGCAGGGCTGGGCGTGGGATGGAAGGGGAGAACAAAGAAACAACTTGGCTTCTAAAATTAATCTTCTCAGATTTTTATTTGTTGCTTATTATTTATGTGTTCATTTTAAATTTAGGTTATCTCTGCATCCTAACTTGCAAGTGTATGCGCCAATTTTTTGGCAAACCTTTATCCCCCAAATGATACCACCCATCCTAATTTACGTTCAATTTAACTCAGTTGTTTCATATCTTTCCATTTATTTAGTCATCCAATCCTCACTCATATCACTTTCATTTTATTTTTAATAATTTCAAAAATTATTTAGAAGAAGTATAAATTTCACACATATTTTCTAAGGTTCTTTTGTAACCATTTTTATTCGCTTATTCATGTCATTGTTTTGTTTACATGGCATAGCTAAATAGATTATGCAAGGCATTCTTCATTAGCATCTTCCCTAAAGCATATAGCTCTTAATCATATCTGTGAATATGCTAATTCAAATTTATTGATGAGCATTGAGTGATTTTATATAAAAGATTAGTATATCTTAGTTTGACCCCACTGGTCGCCTATGCATGCAATCACATAAATATTTCAAATGTCGAATTGTAATACGTCGCTCAACTTTCTAAAATTGAAATTGACCAAAGTAATCAGCATGTATTATGTTCGAGTGGTTAGATAGGACACGAATTTGGTGTTGTTCTGGCAATAAAAGAACAATTAGGCCTAGGAGTTTGATGCATATTCCCTTCTAGGGACACCTTCTATTGGTGTCCCCTCCCATATACATCTTCCTAGTTTGTTTATTTGCAATCTTTAATAGGAATGGTTTTGACCAAAAATGGCACATGTGTTGCAATGAGCTGCCCTTAAAGTTTCTCTCGTGTCTGACAATAGAAATCACAATGTGCAAACCCCTTGTCTAGAATTAGAGTGACTGCAAAGGAAAAGAGACATTCTTTGTGAAAGGAAAAAAGGGTGGAAAAGGAAAACATGCTTCATACCTACGGTCTTTTCTCTTCTGTTCCCTTTCTTATTGCAGTATAAAATACTCCTATTGCATAGAAATAAGCGAATGTAACAAGTCTCAAAATGATATTAGAATAAAGCCATGTCAATAGGGTAAGAAGACACCTTAGTGCATGACAGCAATCTACTTGATATAAAAACATTATCGTGCCATCAAAACAATTATATGAGAATTTAAGGGATGCATACACCATGATACATGAAATTCACAACTCTTTTACTCTCCCAGCTTAGCACCCTAGCAGCAAGTGTCTCTACTATCAGTATGAAGCATTTTGTGAAATTTAAACTTACAAGGATTTGTCACAATAATTTGTATACAGGTGACCATGACAATTAAAAAAACTTCAAGCAATCTGATACTAATATTCAAAGGATAGATATTAGTCTTAAGCAACTCATTGAAAACGGTCCTCCTAGATCAATCAATGACCGGCTGGCCTCTCTGTTAATGAAATCAGTTCAAAACACACTCACTGGTGAAGGAAAAATGCACATGAATTGGTCTGAACAAGACCTTTGACAATGATCATTTCAATAAAAATTCCTTCATACCCCCAAAATAACAAAATATTGTAGAAATATGGAATCATTTGTGGAAAATAACCAGGAAGTTTAAAATTGGCCATAGCTTTCCAACTTTCACATGGTTTAAACGAGTAGTATAGCTCAATATATACACCCAAACGTAGAAAAGGGAAAAATTTAAAATGGGTTAGACAAATAACAAAAGAAATTAGCATAAAACCCTAAAAGGTTTAAAATAATAGAGAATTGTGAAGATTGATGTTCAATGTTCAAATATCTCATAACCGTGACTAAGCGTTTGGTCTCGTCCTCAACATCGTCAAACTGAGTTTAGTACCTTTCTCTGACTGCCATGGTCATCCGCTCAATCTCCTCCTCCTTAGCTTGAAGTTGATAAAGTGATAAAGCTCCTTGCTGTTGCTACCATTAAAGTTGAGAGTTAGCAAGAGAGAGAAATAGAGAGGATCTTGGTATTATGAGAAGTAGGTTATAAGAACCGCCACTTCAGAACTGAAGGAAAGAGAGGAATTCAAAATCTGAAAGGTCACTCTTTTCACCACCTTAGAGTCCGTTTAGCAGAGGAGTTAGTCAAACGAGTAAGAGTAAATAAGAGCAAGGCGAAGTAAGAGTAAGGGGGTGTAGATAAGAATAAGTTACTTACCCTTGTTTGTGAGTTTGAGGGGAGTCAGGACTTACCCTTGTTTGGAAGATTTGGAGAGTAAATAAAAGTAAATGAATGAATCAACACATATAATCTTTTCAAATAGATTAAAATATATTACAGCTAGGTGTACAGGGGTAACTAAGTAAAAGAGCAGTCCTTGTGTCTCAGTTACTCGTCGTTACACCCTAAGTTAGAGAGTAAGGAAATGGGGGGAAATAAGGAGCAAGAGTAACCCCTTCTTACCCCTCGTTATTGTCCTCTTGTTACTCCCTAACAAGGGTAAGGAGGAGTCCTAAGTCCCATTTACTCTCTTTTACCCCCTCTACTCCCTATCCAAACAGACCCTTAGGGTTTAGAAGAAGAACAGGGAGCATAGGGCAAAATGAAGAACTTGATTTGACTAACAATTATGAACTAAAATAAATTACTTTTTAATACTATGTTTCTCCTTAAGTGGTGCACTGCTTAATTCAACTTTATAGTGAAAGTTTTTCCCGGTCACAAAATTTAGCTAATTATGATGGTGAGTGAAAGGTCTCAACGAAGGCAATTAGAACAGTGAGGAAAAACTATCAATTACGTTAAATTTATTTAGATGTTCTTACTGATGGTTTAACGATGGACTAGATTTTCTATCATTGAAGAGATATCAATTACAATGATAATATGCCTTCGTGAGAGGGTTAGACCTAAATAAGCGGACTTTTAGTAGTGAAATGACCGTGATCTTGACTCTCATTAATCAAATTCCATACAAGTACTCCAAAAACACATCCTGAGTGAAAAATAGAATGAACAAACATTAAGTCACCATAAAATGCTTAATCATCACATAAAATGCAAGGATTAAGACCCTTAAAATCATGCAAATGTCACATTTGTTAGTTACGCTGATCAAAAGTCCACAACTGGTTATGTTATTTTCCTAAGAAAGTCTTTGGTCTTTGTAGCCAAAAATATTCCCTACCTGTGTTATTCATTAGATACACTGGTGGAAAGCCCTTTGTAATTATAGCCACATATAAGAGTTTTCTGCACCTGTCGCCTGAGAAATGGCTCCAAAGATGTTTAGGCCCTACCATGCAAAGGATATTGGCTTTTAGATAGTTTACACTTATGTTGCCAGTACATATATTCTTAGGACAAATTGGTGTTATTTTTCGAACTTTCTGACATAAGAAATTGCATCCCTTAGCATTATGGGCCATTCGAACCCTGCTGTTAGGACTTTCCCAACTAGCATTCTTCCTCTAATATGTGCACCATAGGTCACCTTCGTGATCTCAGCTAAGATGTAGTATGTCGTTAGCTTTTCAATACATTTTAGGAATGACCTAGACTACTTAGTGAAGTGCGTCCCATAGAGTTCTTCCATAGAAGAGGTAGTACTAAATGCTCTTTTCTTGAGTCTTTTAGTTTCTATTAAATCATTCATCAGCTAGTCTATGTTTTTGTAGGCCATGATTTTTTTAATCTTTTATTTTTTCTCAACTTTCCTATTTCTCATGACTTCCTAATAGACATCCTTAAGAAAGTTTGTTTATATTGAAATAATAAGCTTGCTAAGCACATCATCTGGTTGGTATTCAGACCCGACAATGTGGATGATTTCAAAGTGCTTGAATCCTTGAAGAAATTCTTAGATTTCAATCGGGTAACCAATCATCCATTTTTATTTAGCCTCAATTTCTTCTTCAACTTGACTGACCACCACTAATTACGAGTCATTGAATACTCTCACATTTGGATCTTCTAAATCTTTCAAAATTTACAATCCCATTATTATGGCTTCATATTTAGATTCATCGATGGTTTTTGAGAATGCAAGATTATGATGAGCCTAGCTTCAGACTTGCATGTTTTGAGTGGAGGATCAATGCACATAGATTGTCTGCCACCTTAGGTGTATGACTTCTTTCTTATCACCAAAGGTGCACGTAGCCATTAAACATGATAAATCTTGTGCTTCGCAGTCCTAGGCTTTTACTCTATGTTCAATCGTGAGAGTTCTAATGCCTAAAGCAGCATTTTGCCTGAGGTTTCACATCATCTTTCTCGATAATTGATCTATCAAGAGTTATAGTGTGAGTTTCAAAGTAAGGCTTGAGCTTTCTTATAGTGTGACTTTCAAAGTGAGGCCTGAGCTTTCTTACTGCAGTGATCGAGGCCAATGCTAATTATATAATGTTTAGGTAGTTAAGAGGTACGCCACAAGTGTCTCCCCGTGGAATTAGACTAATAAGAACAGGGATCCCTATTAGGTGTAGTTTGGGTTACTGGAAGGCTTGCTTAGGTTCCTCTATCTACTAGATGTGCTTGGCAAATCTTAAAACATTTAAGAAATCTGAACACTTTGTGTTGATTTTAAGATGAACCTACCGAAGGCTACTATATACCAAATGAACTTTTGTACATCCTTCATTATTTAAGGGTTCACATCTCCACTATAGCCTTACCCATTCATGGATTTCATTCAATGCCCATCTAGTTTATTGTTGACTCCCTTAAATCCAATTTTGGATTTTGAGTGAAAGACGTATTTTTAATTTGGTTAAATCAGAATTGATTGATTTGAACTCTTGAACAATCAGTTTGGTGTTGCTAAAAATATGAGATTGTGGAGGTATATTTATCAAATGGCAAGATTTGCTCTTAATATGATATTATCTTGTGATATAATATCTTGAAAGATTGTGCTGTAGAATAAGCATGCATCTACATGATTCTCGCAGCCAAGATCCTTTGCAAAAATTAAGGAATCTAGCCATTGGAGATCAAGAGAAAGTCGTTGAGCAGAACAGTGAAATTTAAGGGCTTGAAATGCCAGGTTCAAGGTCTTGACACGATGTGGAGAATTGTTTTTCCTTAATTGGTGCAACGGTCACTTACCTTGTTTCTCTCCAGCTTCTTCAACACCTTTTGGCTATAAAAAGGAGAGGGATTGGTAGATGGAAGCACACAAGAGAAGAGCAAGCACAAACATCAATATTCACAAGCATACATTAAGCCTTGATTTAAATTCATTTAATTTACTTGTATTGTTCAAGTTATAATTGGGTGGGATTATAGAGTTAAAAGGTCAACTCTACTAAGCCTAGTTGAAGGGTTCAACTTGTCACTTGAAACTTAGAGTAAGATGTACTCTAGAGTTATAACTATACCTCCTAATAAAATTGGGTTAGTCCTAAAATTAGGGAACTCTAGGTAGGGGTAAAGTTTGGTTGAGGCTAACCTCATTAAAAAATACTTGTATCTTATCCACTGTTATCTTTCCACTCTTGTCGCTTAATTTATGGCTTTAATTATCACCCTAGTCACCCCCTCTAGGCTGATTCAATAGCCTTTGAGTTTTCAATTGTTGTCAGAGTCAAACCCACAGCACATCGACTTTACCGTCAAGTGGGCAATGATCTTGGCCACTATTGGAGAAGGCTATTATGATCAAGGTCGCTCTAATGTTAGACGTCCCTTATTCAGGGGCACTAACTTTTCGTATTGGAAAATTTTGATGCAAATGTTCATCAAAACTGAAGATTATGTGTTGTGGAACATCATGACTGAAGGTCTATATGTTCCAAAGACTACGATCGATGAAAAGCCTATCGTGAAAAAAGAAGATCGATGCACCCAAGAAGACTTTGCAAGGCTTTCAAAAAATTATAAGGCTATGCATATCCTATATGGTGGATTGGATGCTAACGAGCACAATCATGTTTGTGCATGTGAATTAGCTAAAAAAATTTAGGACAAGCTGGTGGTAACATAGAAAGGGATGAGTCAAGTAAGAGAAACAAAGATGAATATGTTCGTCCATCAACATGAATTTTTCAAAATGCAACCCAATGAAACCATCAAGGCGATGTTCATAAGATTCACCGACATAACCAACAACCTCAAATCGCTTGGCAAGACCTACACGAATGAGAAAATTATTAGAAAAATCCTTCGATGTCTTCCCAAAAATAAATAGGGTCCCATGGTTACCGCAATTGAAGAAGCTCAAAACCTTAAGACACTAGCCTTGGATGATCTACTCGGGAAACTTCTAACACATGGAATTCATCTTAAAGTCGATAAAGATGAAAAAGATACTTAACCAAAGAAGGGAGTTGCAAAACTATTAGTGAAGAACACTACTATTTAGAAGATGAATCTAGCGAAGAAGATGAAGATTCCATGGCGATGATCCTAAGAGGACTAAAGAAGATTTTCAAGTCAAAAAAGCTCGACCCCAAGAAATTCTATAAAAAGGGATTCCCCTCAAAGAAGAATGACAAATCTTCTAAAGGTAATAAACTCTCAAACAATAAAAACAAATCTACTCTTGGTCCTTGTTTCGACTGTGGTTTCTCAGGGCATGTGATGAAAGATTGTCCCATCATGCAAGCGAGAGTTGAAAAACGCAAACAAAAGGCCAAGAAAGAATTCAAGAAAGCTTTAATTACAGTATAGAGTGATAGTGACTCTAGTGATAGTGACAATGAAGTAGAACAAGTGGCAAACCTATGTTTTATATCAAATAAAGACAACGTCCAACAGGACAAAACCTAGTATGAAAGCTCGGATTAGGTAAATTGCTCTAACTTTCTTGAATATTCTAAAGATGAATTAGCCCATGCCTTAATTAAATACATACGATGTGAGCAAGAGTACTTGTCCAAGATAAAGTCCTTGAAGAAAACAATTCATGATTTGCTTTTTGAAAAAGAAGCCTTACAAAAATCGAACAATAAATCTCACTTAAAGATTGAAACTCTTAAAAATGAAAAGAAACAGCTTCAATCCAAATGTTAAAGACTTGAAAAGGTGGTGTTAAAATTTTCTAAAGGACAAGATAACTTGGATAAATTACTAGGCTCCCAAAGGATGCACTTCAACAAATAAGGTATTGGATGTAACCCTTTCAACGAAAAGAAAACTTGCAAAAACCTCTTTGTCCATGAGACATCTAAAATCAAACTCACACTGTATGCATTATTGCTTAAGGAAGGGTCATATTTCTTATTCATGTCCTCTTAGAAAGCCAAATACCAAAATCATCTAAGTTTGGGTACCAACAGGAATAAGACCACAAAATATGGTCACAGCCTATATTGGACCCAAATTTGATGTCAAGGCTAGAAAGGTTTGATCTATTGTTATGAAAGCCGATGACGAACTTTGGTATCCTGAAGGGGGAGATTTCTTAATATTGATGCATAAATTGAGGGGGAGCCCCCTTTAAGTACTCATTCTGTTTTTGAGTTATTGTAGGCTAATAAAAAATGTTATCTACTTAATAATGAAAATTTCAAGGCCTTAAAGCACAGTTCAAGGCCTTGAACTGTAGGTAGAAACTGGTATTTTTTTAGTGCAACTGAATCAAGGGTTTGAACTTTCTTCAATTTCAAGGCCTTAACTATAAGTCATCTATAAAAAATAAATAAAACAGTTCACCCCCAAATGAAGGTTATTCAAATCTGATTGAATTCCTTCCTTTTTGGGCTCGTGAAAAATTTTTCAAAATCTCTCATATGATATTTTTGTGACTTCAAATTTTTCTCAAATTTCTGGGATCTTGGAAAATTAAAAATTATAGTTGACCTTCCTTTTTATCCTACAAGTATTCCAAATATGGTTGATATGCTTGGAAATTCTATTTGGGATCTTGTGATATTAGCTTCAATTGACCTCTTCTAATCCCCACTTTATCCAAGATTTAGCTCTCTTTGATTTCCACTTTGGTTTATAAATGCTCTGTTTTAATCATTTTGATCTCAAGTGTATGAACCAACATGTTATTGGTCACCCCCTTAAGGGAGAGAACAGTCTTAAGGCTTTGTAAGTGATGTAAAGCTTGGGGATAAGGTTGGAAGTACCAATAAGATTGCAAACTCTACAAAGTTAAATTATGATGCATGGTAAGTATCTAAAATCCTGTACCTGTGCAAGAATGATCTCTTTCCTTTAGGTGATACTTGCTCTAGATTAAACAAAAAAAAAAAATATTGCCCTTCATCCAGAAGGGGGAGATTGTTGACTCCCTTAAAACCCTATTTTGGATTTTCAATGGAAGACATATTTTTAATTTGTTTGAATCAGAATTGATTGATTCGAAATCTTGAACAATCAGTTTGGTGTTGCTAAAAATATGAGATTGTGGAGCTACATTTATGAAATGTCAAGATTTCCTCTTAATATGATATTATCTTGTGATCTAATATCTTAAAAGATTATGCTACAAAATAAGCATGGTTCTAGATGATTCTCTCAACTCAGACCCTCTATAAAAACTAAGAAAACTAGTTATTAGAGATCAAGAGAAAATTGTTGAGCAGAACAGCAAAATCCAAGGGCTTGAAATGGCAGGTTCAAGGTCTTAAAACGATATGAAGAATTGTTTTTTGGTGGAACTGTCACTTACCATGTTTCTCTCCAACTTCTTTAATATGTTTTGGCCATAAAAATGAGAGGGATTGCCAGCTGGAAGCACACAAGAGATGAGCAACTACAAACATCAATATTCACCAGCATACATTGAGCCTTAACTTGTTATTCATTCAATTTACTTATATTGTTCAAGTTGTGATTGGGTGGGATTATAAAGTTGAAGGGTCAACTCTACCAAGCATAGTTGAAGGGTTCAACTTATGACTTGAAACTTAGAATAAGGTGTACTCGAGAGTTATAACTATCCCTCCTAATAAAATTGGGTTAATCCTAGAGTTAGGCAACTCTAGGTAAGGATTAAGCCTGATTGAGGCTAACTACGTTAAAAAAAAAACTTGTGTCTTGTCCACCTCTATCTTTCCACTTTTTATTTCAATTAATTTGTGGCTTTGATTATCACCATATTTACCCCTCTCTAGTGTGATTCAATAGCCTTTGAGTTTTCAGTTTGTTATGAAGCCTAAGAACTTTTTTTTGCTCTTACCCAAAAGGCTTACTCCTTGAAATTTTGCCTTATATTTAGAGTATGCTGGATGTCTCCCTTCAATTGCCTAGATCTTTCTCCGGAAGCCTTGATTTGAGTATCGTATCATCTATGTGGACTCCCATGTTTCTGCCATGTTGCTTCTTAGGCAACGTATTAACTAGCCTTTATAAAAAGTGTCACAGATGGATGGTCACAGGTCACCCTAGGCCTTCCCCAACATTCTCACGATCATTTTCTTTCAAATTAAAATGTATCGAGTGCTTTTGAAGTGCTAGATCTATGAGGTTATGTGTAATATGAGGGGACCTCCTATTGTAGTGCCAGTATGGTGGCCATGCTACACAAAAGATCTAACTTAACAAAGCATTAAATCATAATAAAAACCAAGAAAATCTGACAAATCAATTCTCTAATCAAACTTTAAATAAATGGCACTGAAAATGTGTAATCGATTTCACCGAAGCGTTAACAGCAATTAGCCACTAAATTAGCTAGATTCCATTAATCACCAATTAAACATGTGGGAAATTTGTAATAGGGACTATGTTAGGTCCTGGCGGCATAAACTGGGACCTAGCGATAGCATTTACAAGTTAGTAGTAGCCGCTGGGTGGCCAATATTGCCACCAAACCAACGTCACTGTTACTGTATGGTGCCACTATCGTTTCTACTATTTTAAGAGAATTGTTTATGAGGATTGCAACAGAAGGCAATGTGCCACTCTTGTGGTTACTTTTCCCACTTACGGTATGCAAAGCCTCTTGTTTGAGCTCCACCTCAGCAAATCGCTCAAACTCTAAGCTTTTAGCCATTTTTGTGATCCTTTTTCGAAGTTCTCAATTTTATAAGACTTTTACAGGTTTATGGAATTTTTATGACCTACGAAAATATTTTTTATGCATACTAGCTCTTAGGACCTCAACTATATTATTGATTCAGTCTCAATATGTTAGGTATTTGTCATCACTAGGTGAAAATGCACACGATGTACAATTGTACGGCGTACTATGGGGATATGAATTTGCTGTCTATAGGAGTGCTTACTTTGGTAGAGCCTTTTAGTAAGGCCAAAGTAAAACGATGTCATGCAAGGATAGGCACAGAAGGAGGAGTGACTATAGAGGTATCTACTATGGAGAAAATCATTTTTGCAGTCTTCAGGGTATAAATCATTTTCAAGGTTTAACGGTCCCATGCCTTTAAAAAAAAGGTAAGGCTTAGGGCCTAAAAACATTTTCAAGGGTTGGACATTGCATACCTATAAAACAAGGCCGAAGGCTTAGATAACATTTCCATGCTTGGATGGTCCTGCAGCTTTTGCAAAAATAAGGATGAGGTCTGAGTATAAGATAGATAAGGCTCAAGGCCTAAAACCATTTTTCAAAGCTTGAAATGTCAACACAAATGGACCGATATTGTTTGGAGAGGATCAAATTTAGAGTGGTTCTTACTGATGTTAGGTTCCACCTTATGCAAATGGCAAACATTGTTAATACTTTGTGGGAGGCTACGTATAGGTGGCATGATCTGGTGTGCTACTTGTTCACAGATTGAGCTTACATCATGACGTAGAGGGTCATCCACTTTAGTGGCATGTTTAAGGACCCAACAGCAGTTGCTAGGGGTTCCTACGTGTTTCTAGGCGGAAGAATACAAATTACTTATTTGTTTTCTTGCCGATAGGTCAAGCTACCAAGAAAATTCAAAAGTTGGAAAAGATAAGCCCATAAAAGGCCTACCATGTTCTTCTTTCTTAGTTCATTTTCGACCTTTTCTCCTCCTAGAGTCACCTTAGCCATCTCTTTTGGGCTTTATGGCTTTATTTCTTCATCAAATTGGGCGATAACTGCTCTAACCATCCATTGCTTTGGCATTGTTTGCCTAAATTTTGGCACTGTTGAAATTTTGGCACTGTTGAGTAATAATTTTGAGCTTCATGCCCAATTTGGTGGATTTGAAGTTTTACGTGGCTTGGTTGTGCGAACCTGCATTTAATGATTTTGATTATCGAATTTGTAAGTTTAGGATGCTTCTAGGGGGTAACGAACTGTTGGGGTTCAAACCTAGAGTTATTTCTTGGTCCATTGTTAGTTTCATAAATTTCAGTCTTAGGTTCAGCAGAGTTCCTAAAATGTTGTTGAAATCATATGTGGGTATTTGACATGTTTGCATGGTTCGAATTTTCCTTTTTTGTTAGCAAACTAAGCCTTAGCCTATTGTGTGCAGTCTATGGATGCCAAAGAACTACATCACTTTGTACGTCATTGTAGTGATGATACATGGCTGAAGGATGACATTAAAGTCAAGTGATTAACGGCTACTGATTCTTGCTTGCATCATTTAGTGGTTGTAGACTCTTGTTTGGACTTTGACTAATACCTTGTATACGTGGTAATTTGTCATATGCTATATGTGGTTTGTAAGATCAAGAGTTCATGATCGGAACATTGAGATGATTCATAAGAAACTTCCTAAGGCTGTTAAGGCCCTCGTGACCTAGTCAAGTGTTTGATTCTTGATCTGGCAAAGTTTGGACCTTCATGACATTAGATTTTAGCTTATAAATAACCTTTAAATTAGCTAATTAATGGTGTTTTATGTTTTATGGGTATAAATGAGAGAAAAAGTCCACTTAGAGCAAAGCCCAACCCATCTTGAAGCTTAGCTGCCAAATCTAGCAAGGGCGTGCCATTGAATAAAGGATAGGAGAAGCATGGATAGAGAATCGGCATGGGTGCACCATGCCACATGGCTTGACCAGGCCCCATATGCTCTGCCCTTTTTTTTAACGCGATGATATAAGTGCTTTAAAAGGGGATTTTTGGCATTTTTAGGGTAGCTTAGGTTAGCAGCTATTTTCTCTCTCTAACTTAGTGTTGTGAACTCTCTCTTACCTTCTCCATTAATGAAAACCCTTAAAGTTTAAGCCTTGGAATAAATTTATTGCAAATTCCTTGTTTCTTCATTTCATTATTGCATAATCACATCTTCTCTCTCGTAAATTCCTCCAAGACTCTACTTTTAAGCACGCCTACTCTTCTGCGAATATGAGTTTGGTGTATTGGGGGTCATAAGGGGATTTAGGTTTCAATCCTAAAGGATTTGAGACCTAAATCCACCTCTCAAAACTCGAACATCCCTTCTTTTGATTTTTCATTCTTCTATTTTGATCATCAACACCATTGAGATAGACTAGGTTCTTGCAAACTTGAAGAAACATTGCTAGAGGAGCTAATCAAGACTTGGTGATGGTTTTCGTGCTTGACCTTGATCATTAATTGATTCAAAAGCATGGGAAATCTTCTTTCTTTTTCCTTTTTATTGCACTAGTTAGGGCTAGTAGTAGCTTATTTTACGATCTTCTTTTTGGAGAGATCTTTTGAAGAATGTTGGTGGCCATGTTGTTCCATGGGGCATGTCGAGGCCCGATCACCCCATTTTACATGCTATGTGTTTTTCAATGTGCCTAGAGAATGATAGGTTATACTAGTGTTCACTGTTGTTATTTGCTGTGGAACTTCATTAGTAGAAAAAGTATATTAAGTTTGCATGTTAGAATAGTTTAGTGTAGTTAAATTGAAACCACAATCTCAATTAAGTCAATCTTAAGCTCATTATAAATCACCCTTGAGGATGACTTTTAGCCTTTTTTCACAACCTAAAAATAGTACCAACAAATTAGCGCCATTATTGGGGATGATGATGCTAGATTTGCTTTTGATTTAGAGTTAATTATTGCACATAGTATAATTTTGATCATTTTGAACAAAAAAACATCCAAGAAAATTGAAAAAAAAAAAACCATAAAAAGAGAAAATGAGAATGAGTGAGTGCTTGGACACAGTCGCCTGGTTGTGGGAGGTTAATTCGTGTTAAAAGACCACCACCTCACATTTTAGCCAACCACACCATAGAGCTTGATTTCGAAGAAACGGTGTAGGAAGAAGCTCAAGGGCCTCCACGTCCTCCTCCTTTGGCACTAAGGAGCCTTAACCAAATCTTTTACCCACTAAGATCCACTAATCCCTCCTGTTTTCAAATTCCATAACTTGGTGGGGGTGTCCAATTTGCTTTCAGTCCTCAAATACACAACCATGCTTCCCAAATTCAGTGGAGATTGTGATGCTTGCCTATTTCTAAGTGAATTTCAAGAAGTATGCTCAATCACGCAATTCAGTAATATGTCCCAAGACATTGTTAGGTTGCATTTCCTTCCTTTTATGATAAAAGACTCGTCAAAAAAGTGGATGTATTCTCTCTCGGCAAACTCCATTTCTATATGGGATGGGTTTTTGAAGGATTTTTTTAAGAAAGTATTTCCCACATGGTAAAACCGTGAAATTAAGGAATGAAATCAACCACCATGTCCAATATGAGAAAGAGTCCTTTTAGAAGTACTTTGAAACGTTTAAGCTCTTGCTTGCTCAATGTCCACACCATGGTATAGGACGTTAGCATTTATGTGAAATCATTCATGAGGGTGTTGACCAAGCCATTAGAAAATGGTGGAATCTATGTGCCAAGGTGTTTTCTTGAACAAGAATGAGACTGAGGCTTGGGATTCCTAAAAGAGTTAGTCGAAAATACCATGCAATGGGAAACCACGAGGGATGATGGTTTAGTTGCTAGGATTAATAGCCAAAACGGAGGGGTTCATGCAGTCGCGGATACCACAGACATTGACACTTGATTTTCCTATCACTCACTAAGTGCTTAACCCCTGTTTGCTCAACGGAAGGCTATAAGCAAAAAACAAGGTCATGTGAATGCGGCCTTCTAAAGGCCAAAATTTGATCCCTTCTCTGCTACCTTCAACCCGTGGTGGGCTAAGCAACCCAATTTCTCATGGAATCGGCGTGATGCTTTAATGCCCAATAGTAAAGGTTGGGGTTTTCAAGAAAACTCCTTATCTTCAGCATATCAAAAGCCACCCTTCCAAGGGGCATACAACACTCCTAGGGGACGTCCTCCTCAACCATATGTGGATCAATCATATCCCACTCCCGGTTATAATGAATTGGATAAAGTGAATAAGAAAGTTACTGACATGGATGCACTCATGCTTAACACTAAAAATGCACTCTACCATAAGCTTGGTCTAGTTCTCATTCTGCACCACATAATTGCATATGCACTTTGATGATCAAGAGAACTTTTTAAAGGTTGTAAGAGGGCTAGGCTAAGGTTTGAGGAAGGGATCACATTTTGGAAATGAGGAGCTAACTAGCCACACTAATGAATTATCACATGCACTGCCATCAATACATATCCCTTATAATCACACCCTGTCTCACAATATGAAATGATAACTTGAGGACTCTAGATGTCACATAAACCATCAATGCCAAGATTTTTATTTTCTTTTCTTCTATTCTTTTTTTTCCTTTTTTCTTTTTTTTTCAAAATAAAGCTTCTCATTTTTGCTTTGTCGTACTTTATCATTTTTTTCCCTTTTTTTTGTTTTTTCTTCTTTTTCAAAATAAGAGACACTTGGCAAGAAAATTTTTATCCAAATAACTCATTCTTAATTTTGCATAGACTCAAGTCAACCCGAACATTTTATTCTTCCCTTCTTCATAGACCACACCAAATATGCATTCCCCTACATCATTTCCTAACCCCCTCATCATAGTGATACTCATTAGTCTCGGCTTGGTGGAGACGATGTTCAAGATGGAAGGCTAATAGAGCAGGTCACAACAAGAATAGCGATAAGTAAGGCCCAAAAGGGGTAACAAGGGACACAATTATGCACAAGGGAGGCTTTTTGGCGAATGTGGCTACAATTATACTCAAAGAATGCCTCTTTACCTTCATCAATCATGCGAATACAATATGCGATTTTAAAGAGAGCTAGAGAAAATTCTAGATAGTGACAATTTTGAGTGAGCCTCTCATTAAAGGAACTAGATGACCATAAGTGATGAAGCAATTCGATTAGGCTCAAAAACCTCACAGGTCCATATTGTCAAGAACATAGACCTTCTATCCATCATATACACCTTAATTATGTGCCATTTGAATCCAAAGCAAAGAGACGTCATTGCCAATAACAGTCACATATTTTCTGCCTAAAACTCTTTATTTACAAGAAAATGGAAAATCTTTTTCAATTTTGGAACAAATTTTCTATCTTTTTCTTTCTTTTTCAAAAATCATACAAGAAGGCTTCCTCATTCCCATACATAATGATAAGTGCTTAGAGTTTACTTCATTGTTTTGTTGCAGTTTTAGGGAGATTTATTAACTTTATGTTACTACACTCCTATTCCTGCTTTGTTGTAACACCCCTCCCCGAGGAGGCATCACACCACCAAGACTTCTAAAAGAAGTCCGTAAGGCTATTAAGGTTGAACTTAAATATTAACATACAATTAGTTATTTTGGAACAAAACTACAAGAGTTTGGCTAGTTTTTACAACGTTCTACAGCATAGCTTAAGCTAAGGGTATTTGTAGTCTGACAATAACGTAAAACAAGATACCAGGTGACATTAGTCATAGCCACAAGTCACCCACCTGGGTTACTAACATTCAAACTAGTTAATACAGGAGTTATATGATCATATACATAGGTTCAGAGCCATCTATATGCTTACACCTTCAACAAGTAGGCATAATCAATTACAAAGATGACAAGACATCAAACACTTCATAGCAACCATTTAAGCGAAATTGGCCAAAAAGCTGCTAGCAGGTCATCACCAAAATAACTTCTATACCTGCTTAATCTGAACATAGAAAAGGAGTAAGGAAAGGTTGAGCTACCACATGCTCAGTTAAGGGTGTTCATGGGTCCAAACCCGGACCGGACTTGACCAAACCGGGTTGGACCGAGGACCGAATAAGAGAGAAGTTATGGATCATGGACCAGACCGAATAAGTCAAGGATCGACTAGGACTGGACCGAAAAAACCAGACCGGACGGACTTGTCACACTAGCAAATTTTACGATATAAACATCTTATATTTGTTTCAATATGAACCATTTGAACATATTTCAACCATAAAAAACAAATCAATATTCTTGAACATTTGAGAAATTATAAGTTTGCAAAAGAAAATTGAAATTGAACAAGTGAAAAGTTGGTTTTCAAATTTTTTTATTCAGTCCTCGGTTCGGACCAGTGGACCATACCGGACCGAACCGAAGACCGAATAAAAAAATTTGTGGACCATGGATTGGACCGAATTCATTCGGCTCGGTCCTGTCCAAGTCGGTCTTCGATCCAGTCTGGATTTGAACCGAATAATGAACAACCCTATGCTTAGTGAGTATTTCTCAACTCCTTGAATACCAAAACATTTGTAGGTAACAATAATAAGTAGCAATCACATATCATTTTTATACTATTATCATATCAGGCAAACAAATCTCCCTAAGGAAACCATCACTTCTAAACTTCACACCAAGCCATTCAACATTGTATTGACGCTAAACTTCCTTAGAAATAGGCATTCAAGCATATAACCAAGTAAAACAACAAAGATAGGGTTAAAAAGCTTTTAGTCACGTAAGTTGCAAACATCATAATTCATTTTACTTTTAAAGAATCACTTATAATTTCAACAAGCCCCTTTAAGACCCTTACACCTTTTAAAAGTTCTTAAAACATCTACAATGGTGAGAATCCAAAGCGTTTTCTCATATATCAGGAAAATATCTTTTACAATGGTAAGATCGTATAACGTGCTGGTTAGCGAAGATTGTCACTCACCTTATGTGAGGTCGTCACTCACACATCGAATTATCCCCGAGGCATAACATATTTTGGACCATTACCCTCTTCAGGGTCTTCTATGGTTCCCACTCATGGGTCTATCTCCATAGGCATTAGGGTTCCCATAAAACGGGTCTATTATTTGTCTACTTAAAGCACTTATCTTAGCCATTAAAATTGTATTAATCCATTATATGTTACTAAAAGGAACAATCTCACAAACAATAAAGTCTCACCTTCGAATGAGTGACACATCACTTCCTTTCAATAGTTGCTTACGTAATTAAAACTATGCTTGTCTAGCAAAATAACCCACAACCCCAACAATGGTTTATGACCCTTTCATTTTTAACAAGGAAAGCCTCTTAAGATCATGGTGAGTCTACAAACTCGCAATTCAAAACTTAAATAATTGGCTAGCATATAATTCAAAACTAGGTCTCGCAATTAAACATCTCCAGTTGCCCCTTTTAGGTTCATTTCAATCCTTTAAATGCAAAAGACATAAATACAATACAAACCAAACCATTAAAACATTTTCGAGCTATTATTCATTTCCATTTCAAATCCCTACACGTATCGACTAGTCAGTTGAGTCATTCAGTTGAGTAATTCTACGATTTAGGGTCATTCACGCTACAAACATCTTAGCAATTAAAATAGACAACTGATGAACATTTAGAACCATCTTGAAATCATGTAAATAAGCTTTTGACGACCTTTTAAATTTTTTCTAAAATTCACAATTCATTCACATAACATTATTTTATCAATTCAAGAGGGGAGGGGTTCACAAACAGCACATTTGTTTCACTTCGCAAGAACAGTTTTAGCAGAATCTACATAGTACTACAATCACTATGCAATTCACAAGATTACGATTAATATCAATCCTAGGCCCCCTCCTCACACAACCCCGGCCACAAAAACCTCAAACAACGCCTTAGTTCCACCCCAAACGATTCAGCTACCAAGCTTGATTTCTAGTCTAGCATCATAATAGTTTAATCGTTTAGCTCGCAAAATCAATATCCACAAGAATAGTATACATATGAAGTCACCAAGATAGAATTTAAAACACATTTAAGTTAATTCAATGACCACATTAGGGTATAATCACTTTACTCCAAAATTCCCTAAATTGACTGGTTAGCAAACAACACATAAACTTAACAAGCATGAGACTCAAATCAGCATCGTCATCATATTTACCAAATTTCAGCCTTAACTCCTCCAATTCCTGATAACTGTCACAAAATTATGCATGAACTACCTACAATCATTAAATCCGCTTGAAATTACTGATAATTTAGGAGGAAGAAAAAACCCACCTTGAATCCAAGGTAAGGACCCGCTTTAGGGGCTTTTGGGACTGATTTGGATACTTGACAACAAAAAATTAGATCCTCTACCTATTGCCATGCCCAAACCCAAGCAAATTGACCCAATTCGACTTGATTTTTGATTCACTATTTCAATGCTATTGCCGATGCTTGTGCTGTAAATTTAGCCTTAATTTATAGAGGAATTCAGTGACTAAGGACTGTGATGCATGGCTAAGTCTGGGAATGTGTTCGGGGCCTCATACCCTTGCCTGAACAGACCATAAACATGGTGGTCTTGTGCTGATTTCACCTAGAACTCACAGTAGCCAGTTTGTTTGATGTTGGGGAAGTCGGATGCGAGGATTGCAAGTTAGTTAGAGGAAGAATTGATGGAGTGTGGGAGCTTGTGGCTGCATGTGTGGAGAGGAAAAGAAAGAGGGATGGTGCTCGGGGGTCTCATAAGGATGAAGAAGAAGGCAAGGGGTATAGCATTTTTTTAACAAAAATACCCCCCTTTTCCCTTTTTTGTTAAGGCTTGCCCATCAAATAATATCGCTCGTCCAATCTTGTACATGATTGTAAACCGAAATCGTTAATGCAATCGTTTGTAGTTTTACTCGTTCCCGACTATAGTAAGGTTCGATTTAATAATTAATGAAATGTATCCTAAAGCTTGAAAATCTAGTCATATTCGAGAATCTACTCGATTTAGTACCCAATAATAATTCTCATTAGCACTTGTTAAAAATCATTGTAAAATTTCAAAACTAATAATAACAATAATAATAACAATAATAACATTCTTTTTAAGAAAATTATCACATACACAAGTGCATTGATATTAATTTAACTTATTAATTAATAAAATGTGATTTTATAACGTCATAAAGTAGCATAGTCAGCTTAATGTAAAAATAAAGAACATAGGTATTTGTAAGGTAATTTCGAGTGAGAAATAAAATGCCGCAAGTATATAACTATCGTCGTAGTACTTAAGGGTCGTCTCCCTAGGGACGAGGATGAGAATAAGGTCACGTTTAACTAAATTATCCTAACAAAATTAAATTATCCTAACAATGAAATAGGCTAAATTAGTTTAAATACAAGTTATGAACGAATCACGTCCAATTAAGCTACAACAAACTAAACCAAAGGATTGAGCTAGACCATATGAATACTAACAAAATGTTTAAAAAACTAAAACATTAGGAGAAAGACATATTTACTCTAAGCAAGAAAAGCAACAAGCCAAAAATAAAACCAAGAAAAAAAAAAGAGAATCAAACCTGCTACTTGAATAAATTCCAGGACCAACTAAATAGAAAGTTAAAGTAAAACTAGGAATTAAGAATGAAACACCAAACCAAATGAAGAACACAAGAATAGAAGCAAGATTGTTGATCAAACCAGGCATCCCCAGATTTGGATAGGCCTGAATTCGCACTTACTCATGGCCCATCATCAATCCTCTCCCTAGGCAATTCCAGCATTATGGTACTTCTCTATGCATAATAAAAACAATGAAACAAGGGGAAAAGGTGAGCAGGAATTCAACAATCACAACCTGGAATGGAGTTCATGCAAATCTCACTAATAAAGGATAATGGAAATGGGAAAAACAGACCAAAAATTGAGCAAAAATCGTGCTATCGCAACAGAACACACAAACTGCATTTCAGCAAAACAACTATGACAGAAAACAACATACCCAGGACTCAAAATAATGAAACAACACTTCTAAGCCCAGCACTGACACAACCAAATCAGGGCTACCAAATAGCGAAATAACCAAACAAAGACAAGCAGAAACTGAATCAGAGCATACAGCATCCAGCCGAAAACATATCAAACACAAATCATAAGCTAAAGACAGAAAAGCAAGGGAGAGGGATTTTGAGATTCTTCGGTAGCATTTAACTTAGAATGGGGGATAGAAATCAAACCACATCTCATCACCATGAACAAGATGAAGCTAAGCTCCATCAATGGCAAAAACGTAGCTCCATAACAGGCGAACAACAACCCTTCAACCGTAAGCCCTCAAAATCAAGCTTGAAACATTAAAACCTAGAATAGCCAATGGAAGTGTAACGCAGACCCTAAACATCTAAAAACTAAAATAGAACTGATAAGAAACCTCAAATTTAGCCTGAAATGGTTGTCACAAATTTGAGTCAAAGACTTGAAATAGAACAAACCTTAGATTGCTAAAAATGAGGTTAAAACATAAATATCCTAAAATTAAACCTAAAAACTAAAACCTAAACCTAGATTAAACCCTAGATTGTAACCTAAATTTCTTCAAATGCGCCGCTACCTCTGATTTATACTCAGCCCTCTTTCGATCTCGACCCTTGAATCTGAGCAATTGTGGATGGTGGAGATAGGGATGACGATGTGGGTGTGCTGGCGTGCTGCGGAGCGTCGATGGTGATGGTGTGGCACTGTCGAAGAGAGAGAGAGAGAGAGGGAGATTAGGAAGATGAAAATGGAGGTGTTTGAGGGTCTGTGTTTTGGGGCTTCTAGTTCTTGAAAGCTCGAGAGGAGAGAGAAGGAGAGATTATGGGGGAAGGTAAGAGTCACGTGCCCAGCATGTGAGGGCGGGATTGTTTTTATCTAATTTCCTTTCTTTCTTTTTTTTTCTTTGGGTTAAAAAAATGGGCTAAGGATTTTGGGCCGAGTTTAAGTCAATCTGGTCTAATGCTTCATCTTCGGCATTATTTTATCATTTTCTTGCATTTTTTCCATAATTATTCAATATCTACAAAACAAAATAAAATCAAATAAAAACCTCAAAATAACAATTATTTTGAGCATAATTCGGGTATAGAAGTATCGTAAAGATAGCATGTTTTAGCACAAACAGTATTGAACTCTCCCCCTTAAAAAAAATTCGTCCTCGAAATTCTTGGTGGGAATAAGGTTGGGTACTTCTCTGGCATTTCTTTTTCCAACTCCCAGGCTGCTTCACCTATCTTGTGATGCTTCTAAAGACTTTAACATAGGGGATACTCCTATTCCTGAGTTTCTTCTCTATTCTTTCCAAAATCCGAATGGGTCCTTCCACATATGTAAGATTCTCATTCGTTCATAGGGGTTCATACTAGATAACATGATCTAGATCCGAAATGTACTTGTGGAGATTGGATACATGGAATATGTAATGTATGCCTTGCAGCGAGAGTGGTAGGGCTAACTGGTACGCGATCGGGGCCACTCTTTGTAGAATCTCAAAAGTTCCAATGAATCTTGGGCTTAGTTTCCTTTTTTGATCAAACCTTATGCTTCCCCTGAGCGGGGAGACTTTCAGGAATACATGGTTCCCAATATTAAATTCTAAAGGCCTTCTCCTGATATCTGCGTAACTCTTTTGCCTATTATGGGCAGCTTGTAACCTTTTACGTATGGTTTTAATCATGGATTGTCTGATCGACTAGTTCGACCTTAGAGGATTCTCTTTCTCCTACTTTGTCCCAACAAATAGGAGTTCTACAGCATTGACCATACAGTGCTTCAAAAAGAGTCATGCTAATACTTGCATGGTAGCTATTATTATACTCAAACTCGACCAGAGGCAAGTTGTGATCCCAGGTTCCTGCGTATTCCAATAGACAGGCTCTTAGCATATCTTCTAAAGTTTGAATAGTGCTTTTAGATTACCTATCTGACTGAAGGTGGAAAGTTGTACTCAAGCATGGTTTAGTTCCCATCGCTTTTTGAAATCTATACCAAAACCTGGATATAAACTTAGTATC
>NCQV01079928.1:19995-38427 GCA_002740545.1 Lophocereus schottii | reverse complement strand
ATCCTATACTGAGAGGTACTCCATGCAATCTGACTATTTCCTTGATATATAAATCTGTTAGTTGCTCGAAGGCGAAAGTGAGTTTCATCCCTAGAAAGTGTGTGGCCTTGGTCAACCTGTCAATAACCACCCAAACACTATCATGCTGCTTGGTGATTTCCGGTAATCCAGTGACAAAATCCATGTTGATGTGTTCTAATTTCCATACTGGAATAGGTAAGGACTGAAGCAATCCCCCAAGTTTTTGGTGCTAAGTTTTTACTCTTTGACATGTGAGGCAGTGAGCAACAAAGTCTGCAATGTCTTTTTCATCCCTATCCACCAGAAATGGGTTTTCAAATCATAGTCAATTTGGTGCTTCCCGGATAGGTGGTGAGGGCTGAATTATGTGCTTCTTTGAACAGTTCCTTGTTGAGGTCCAGCACGTTAGGGATGCAAAACCTATTCCCATACCAAAGCACATCGTTTTGGATTAGAAATTCCTTAATTCTTCCTTCCAGTACTCCCTTCGTAATTCTTATAATCTCAAGGCCTTCCTTTTAACGCTGCTTCATTTGTTCTATTAATGGGGAGGTAGCCTAGAGTGCTGCTAAGTAGCTTCGATTTTCGAGTAGCACCCCTTCTATCTGGAGTGCATCAAGTTCCCTTCAAAGTCTCTTTTCCTGAGTAGGTAGGCAGACAATAGAACTAGTGGATTTTCTGCTTAAAGCATCTGCCATTACATTTGCTTGACCAGGATGGCATTTGCCCTCCATGTCATAATCCTTCAAAGGCTCCAACCATCTTCTCTATTTCATATTTAACTCTTTTTGAGTAAAGATGCATTTCAAGCTCTTATGATCAGTGTATATCTCACAGCTCACTCCATAAACGTAATGTCTCCAAATCTTTAATGCGAATATAACCTAATACGGTCGCAAGCGCACGATGGCGTTGTAGCAAACCAAGGTCAACTCCACAAAGACTAGGTTGATCTATTAGGCTATATTCCCTCAAGATATGCTAAGTGCATCCAAACGTCAGATTGATAAAAATACGAATTTAAGGAAACAAATATGACTAATTCAAGGGGTTTCAATTTAACAACTTCTAATTCACTAATTTCAAATTAATTAAGGAGAAAACGCCTATGAATTCATATAGTTATGAAAGTTGATTGGATCAAAATGATGAACACGTGCTTTTCTCTAATCGGTTAATCGCGAGGAATTATAATCTATCGAAAAATTTAGTTTATTCTTTTGAACTCAACCAAATTTGCCTAAACTACGCAAGTCGTTCTTTCGAACTAATTCGTATTAATCCAAGTTAATTATCTTCGATTACTTTCTAGTCCTCTTAACATGCAAATCTCTCTTTCGAGACAACGTTATGTCAGGTTTTAGCATGCAGTCCAACAATTAAATATCACCTTTAGGTTTTTCACTTGATTGTTTCAAATGTGCAAGCAAACATTCGCCAAAAATCTACTCACAACATGATAATCATTTGATAGAATGAAATCAAACCAATCTTAAAAATAAGCACAATTCTTTAGAATAAAACATGACCTAACAACACTTTCATAAACTACTAAATCGTAGACAAAAATTAAACTACTCACATGATTAAATTAAACATCTAACAACTCTAAAATGATAAAATCTAAAGAGAGAAGGGAAGAGAAGAAAGAATAGTTTGCTTAGCCAATTTCGATCGTAGAACCGGATCCCACTTCCTCGTAAGTCTTCTTCTTCTACTTACTCTCCGTCACTCTAAAATGAAATCTAAATCTAACTAGATGGTGGAAAGAATGATGGACTGGGATGATGTGAGTTAGAATGAGGGTGAGAGCCTCTTTTATAGCGAAGCTGCTTGAAGTCAAACAGCCACGCATATAAATGACATTAAAAACTACTTGAAAGTTGAAAAGCCACGAGAAAACAAATAGCCTCGCAGGAAATAAGGACACCACGAGCAGACTGTGGTGTCCACTGTCTCGGAGTTCTTCTTTTTTTCTCTTTCTTCCAGGGGCATGGCAACTCAGAGGCATCCGTGGGGAGTCAAAATACACTCAACTAAGGTTAAAGCAAGGGCAAAAAGGTGCAAAATCATGCAAGACACAGAAAAGAACCATACCCGAGCGTAAAATGGGAAAAGGAGTATAAATTATCATATAAAGCATATAATTTTTCTTAAAAATGCAGTAAAATGACCCTAAAATGTTGTATGCTTTAAGCACTTATCAAACTCCCCCATGCTTAAACCTTTGCTTGTCCTCAAGCAAACACTAAATAAAACTCACAAAGGGAAATGCTTCCTGGGACTTAAAACACGACAGCCTCCTTAAAGTAGGCAAGCCATAGCATATCATACGCAAGAACGATAATCAATGGCAGCCCCAAATAGCGGTCAATACATTTCAAAATTAGAAGGACGAGAAGGTTTACAAAAAAACGTATAGGACCACAAGCTTGATATCAAACTTTATCACCCTCAAAGAACCACAAAGCATGTCATGCAAGCACATGGAATTGTAGAGCTAAATGGACTGGTAGAACCTCACTTTTGGGAAATGTGAATCACTTCCGCTCATGTGTTTGAAATACAACATAGGTTCACTCAGGAATCATTCCAAAGATTCAATCTACCATATACTTGATAAGGCTCTCAAATTCTTCACCACTAGAATGCAATGTGCACAAGACAATCAAGATGACTTTACTTGGGTTGTATTGTGGACTAAAAAGGGTTAAGGGAAAGGAATGGACAAATGCATTGCGATAATGTGGAGCTCAATAGCCAAGTGACTAGGGAGTAACCAACAAAACACCAAGCAACTATGAAATTTATCAACTCTCTACACCTCAAAAATACAATGAATATAACCCAAATGAATGATATAGGAAATGAGTTTGACAAAGAAGGAACACAAGCTTTTTACATATCTAATGCCAATCACGGAGTCATTTTTTTTCTTTTTTTTCATTTGCTCTCTCTCTTTTTTTTTTTTACTTTTGTTTTCTTTTGCTTTTTCGCAACATGACATTAACATCCTTTTTTTGTCTTCAACATAACTTTCTCTTTTTTTTATTTTGGTTTTTTTCAAGAAATGAAACAAAAATTACAATTATTAAAAGGCATAGGATCACTAACTACCAACTCACAACTGAATATATATACATATACAACCTAAACAAGGGAGAATCAAAGCAAATGCTCAATATCATCAATCCCTCTACAAACCAACATAACAAAGCCACCTTAAACTCAATTATCCCTAAAACCACCCACTAGATAAATGAAGTGATGCTCCATAGACTTGGCGTAAAGGAGGAATATGTGTTTGGCCAAGGGCTACATATGAAGGGATCACAACAAAGATGGATATAAGCTCAAAAGGGCTAGCAAAGGGAATAAACATGTAATACAAAGGTAGGCTATTTGGCCCTGTGGCTAAAATGGCCAAAGAAAGAAATTCCTCTGTCATATCATCAAATATGCACATGCTAGTATGGTTTTGAACAAGAGTCTAGGCAAGTTCTAGAGATACAACATAGAAGAGTCACACACACGAAAAGAATCATGAGACTAGATATAATGAATTAGTCCAGATAAGGCTTAAAATCTCATAGGACATCTACCAAAGTCTCATTAAGTTCATAACATGACTTCATGTATAAACATTAGTGCTAAGGACTCTAAGGGATAAAATAGTTCTCAACCAAGAGAAGGGTCAAAATAAGAAATATTTACAAAATCTTGAAAAAGTTTAGCACCAAAAGGGATTACACATCAAAAGTTACTCAAGCGCATAAAAGTTATTTTGCCTTACAAACATATCATCAAAGGTTATCTCAAACCAATCCTTACCATCTCTATATGCAAATCTAAAATGCAAATATAAAAATCAACTAAATGCAAAACACTAATGCAAACAAAATGAAATCGAAAACGATATGCTCTAACATGTATGCAAACTAATAACCAAAATGAAAAACATGAAGCTACGCTTCCACTATGCTTAAATAAAGCATTATTATGCAAAGGAAAGAAAGTAAGAGAAGGGAAAGGAAAATAAAATATAACAATCTCACCAGGTTAGGTGCAAAGTGCACCTAAGCTATACGGCCTCGTAATAACTGGCGCACTTGGAGCATCAGCCACTCCATCTCGTTGTCAAGACTTGGCCCTTTAAATCAGACGCTGTCAACGTATGCAGGAGCTTATCAAACTCCTGGGACCACAATTTAGAAAATAAAAGGTAAGAGGTAATAACCAAAATCGTTCCAAAGACATTAAGCATCCTCTTAACCCTATCAATGGCCTTAGAAAAATCATAGGAAGGATTAAAGAATACAGCCCATGTGATTTTCTTAGGCAAGTCTCCTAGGTATACACAATAAGGACCAATGAAGGGATCACACCCTCGAAAGCAACCTAGGGACACAAAATTATTAGCATTCCCACCAAGCATATTAAACACATTATCCTCATAGCCTAAATCATTATTAGCAGCACAAATCATAGGATTATCAATGGGTGTATCTAAAATACTCAGGGGAAATAGGAGGTTGTGAGCATGTAAGGGAAACATGGGAATGATCAAGGCGATTAAGGAGAACATTATTACAACCAAGGCTAGGAGATTCTGCATGCACATAGTCATAATGACACCCCTGTAATGGAGTCTTAACTAGATTATGCACCTTATAAAAAATATCTTCTGACTCAAAACATGCATCAACAATATCAAACCTAGCATCAAACCCAAAAGGCTCACCCACTGCGAGCCCTGTGTGCTGAGCTAAAGAAAAGGATGAGTCAGGTAAGGATAGGACATCATCAATATTGTCCCAGGGTGATACAAAGTGAGATTGCGCATAGTATGCATAATAAGGACATGAATTTATATCATGGTCAGAAGAATTACACAAATCACACCAAAAAGGGGCATAATAACATCTGGCATAAAATGCACAAGGATCAGAAAATGAATATCTAGAAACACGACTAGCCTTCTTAAACTCAAATGAATCCCAAGTGACCCACTCAAGCAAATACCATGCATCATCAACATTTTTATCATAAAAGTCTAAATACTCTAAGGGGTTGTTTGGTGAGATAAAATGGAATGGAACTTGAACCCTTGGGTATCAATTCCACTCTTTTGTGTTTGGTGAGCACTTTAAGGGGATGAAACTTGAAATCTAGAGGTATCAAGTTCCCCCCAATTTTAAGGAACTTGAACCCTCCCATTTTTAAGGAAGTTCAAGTCGCTGACCCTCTGGAATCATCATCATCATCATCATCATCGCCGACATCATCATCATTATTATTATTATTATTGTTATTGTTATCATTATTATTATTAACAATATTAATAATTATTATTATTATCATTAATGATATAATTATTAATAACATTAATAATAAGTGTTATTGTGATTATTATTTGTCATTATTAATTTTAATAATAATTATTATTAACATTAATAGTTATTATTAATTATTATTGCTAATATTAATTAATAATTATAGTTATAATTAATAATTATTATTGATAATATCAATCATTATTATTACGATTAATAACAATCATGACTATGATTATAATTATTAATTATTATGAATGATTATAATTATGATTAACAGTTATTATTTTTATTATTAATTATTATTTACAATATTTATAATTAATAATAATTAATAATAATAATTAATAATTACAATTATAGTTATTCTTATTAATTATTATTAGTAATAACAATAATTATTAATAATTTTATTAAGTATTATTGTTTAATTAATTAATATTGCTAATAATATTTATAATTAATAATAATTAATAACATTAATTTTAATATTAATAATTATTATGATTGTTATTATTCGTATTAATAAGAATTATTTTTATAATTATTATTATAAATTACTATTAATATTGTTAATTATTATGATTAATTATTATTATTGTAATTATTGTAAATTATAAATTACTATTATTAATTATTAACATTACTTAATAAGAATTTAGCAATAATTATTTTTAATGTTAATGATAATAATAATTAATTATTAATTATTATTAGTAATTATTATTATTAATAATAATAGTAATGTTTATTATTATCATTATCATTAATATTACTATTATTGTATTATTGATCATTATTAATCATTATTATTTTTTTTAAATAAAATAGATTTGATTCTATTCCATAATCTACAGCCAAACAATAAGGATTGGAACTTGATTCCATTTCTTTTCTCTCCAAACATGTGAGCTTAGGATTTAAGTTCTATTCTTCATCCCTCAGGGATCATCCCTTGATTCCATTCCATTCTATTTTTTCTCACCAACCAGGGCCTAAAATAATATGGGTTTTATTATTTACACCCTCATCAACAATATCTAAAATTTTCCATTTACCCACACAATAACCATATTGAACAAGAAAAATATTTATTCGCTTAAAATACCTCCAAAATAGTTCATGCTCGAATTGCGCGAAATGGAAAATTGCCATTGTTTTTTTTCAATTTTTTATTTTTCTAAATCACTTTTTTTCTGCTTTTTTTTCTTCAAAGGAAAACAAAATGCTTAGTGAAACCTATTCAGAAAAACCCAATAGTCGATGCTAGTCCCCGGCAACGGCGTCAAAAACTTGATACGGCCGCAAACACGCGGTGGCATTGTAACAAATCAAAGTCGATCCCACAGAGACTGGGTTGATCTATTGGTGTATATTCCCTCAACATATGCTAAGCGAATCTAAACTTTAGATTGATAAAAATACGAAGATAAAGAAACAAATACAACCAATTCTAAGAGTTTCAATTTAACAACTTCTAATTCACTAATTTTAAATCAATTAAGGAGAAAACGCCCAGGAATTCATGCAGTTATGAAAGTTGATTGGATCAAAATGCTCAAGAAATTGTAATCTATCCAAAAATTTAGTCTATTCTTTCAAACTCAACTAAATTTGACTAAACTAAGTAAAAGTTGTTCTTTTGAACTAATTTGTCTTAATCTAAGTTAATTATCTTCGATTACTTTCTAGTCCTCCTAACATGCAAATCTCTGTTTTGAAATGACGTTATGTCAGGTTTTATCAGGCAGTCCAACAATCAAATGTCACCTTTCAGTTTTTTGCTTGATTGTTTCAAGTGCGTAGGTAAACTTTGGCCAATAATAATCACTTGATAGAACGAAATCAAACCAATCTTGAAAATAAGCACAATTCTTTAGATTAAAACATAATCCAACAACACTTTCATAAACTACTAAATCACTAGACAAAAACTAAACCACTCACACATGATTAAATTAAACATCTAACTACTCTGAAATGATAAATCTAAAGAGAGAAGAGAAGAGAAGAGATAAGAGTTTGCTCAGCCAAAATGCGTGCTTAAATCTTTTGATTGTAGAACTCGATCCCGCTTCCTCTCGAATCTTCTTCTTCTACTTGCTCTCCCCCACTCTAAAATGAAATCTACATCTAACTAGATGGTGGAATGAATGATGGATTGGGATAATGTGTGTTGAAATGAGGCTGAGAGCCCTCTTTTATAGCAAAGTTGTTGGAAGTCGAACAGCCACACGTATAAATGACATTAAAAACTACTTGGAAGTTGAAAAGTCACGAGAAAATCAACAGCCTCGTTAGGAAATAGAGACACCACGGATCGTGGCACCCACCATGGGCAGACCTTGGTGTCCACTGCCTTGGTGTTCTTTTTTTCTTCTCTTTCTTCCATGGGTATGGAAACTTAAGGCTATCCATGGGGAGTCAAAATACACTCAACTAGGGTCAAAACAAGGGCAGCAATGTCCAGAATCCTGCAAAACACCGAAAAGAATTATGCCCGAGCATAAAATGGGAAATGGAGAATAAATTATCACATAAAACATGTAATTTTTTCCTAAAAAAGCAGCAACATGACCCTAAAATGATGTACGCTTTAAGTACTTACAAAAAAACGTAGCCAATTATAGGCCATGCATTTTGTAATTTTCTTCACGTGGCTTCAGTTGACAAGAGGCATAGGTGATAACCTTACCTTTCTGCATTGGAATGCATCCCAATCCTTTCTTGGATGCATCACTATAGATCACAAATCCCTCATTGCCCTCATGTGTATCTAGCATTGGTGCAGATACTGGCCGCTTCTTTAGCTCCTAGAAGCTATTCGCACACTCTTATGTCCACTTAAACTTATTGCTTTTTTGAAGTAGCTTGGTGATAGGCATGGCTAGCTTAGAGAATCCTTCTACAAATCTTCTATAATATCCAACCATTCCTAGAGAACTTTGCACTTCGGAAACATTCGTAGGTCATGGTCAATTCACTATCGCCCTATCTTTGTAGGATCCACTGAAATGCCTTCCTGAGACACCATGTAACCCAAAAAGTGTACCATCCCAAGCCAAAACTCGCATTATCTTAGCTCAGCATAAAGCTTATGTTCTTGTAGAGTTTTCAACACCATTCGCAAGTGATCTGCATGTTGCTTCTTGCTTTTGGAGTATACCAAAATATCATAGATGAACACCACCATGAATCTATCGAGGAAGGGTTTGAATACTCTATTCATTAAGTCCATGAAGAAAGCTGGAGCATTAGTTAGCCCAAATGGTAGCACCATGAACTCATAGTGCCTATATCGGGTTCGGAAGGCAGTTTTGGGCACATCCTCCTCTCTAATTTTCAATTGATGATACCTTGATCATAGATCGACCTTAGAGAATGCTGCAGAGCCTGCTAGTTGGTTAAACAAATCATCAATCCTTAGGAGAGGATATTTATTTTTGATGGTCACTTTGTTTAGCTCCCGGTAATCGATACACAATCTTAAACTAAATTTTTCTTCTTTACAAAAAGTATTGGGGTTCCCTACGGTGAGACACTAGGTTGAATTAACCCTTTATCTAGTAATTCTTGAAGTTGAGTCTTCAACTCAGCAAGTTCAGCAGGTGTCATTTGATAAGGAGTCTTAGATATTAAAGCTGTGCCTGGCACCAGATCTATCACAAACTCAATTTCTTGATCAGATGATAATCCTAGCACTTCTCGGAATAGACTTAAGAATCCTCTCACCACTAGAATCTCATTGAGGTATGGTTCTTTTTGATCTGTCATCTCAATCGCATGTAGATAACCTTGACATCCTTTTCTCAGTATTTTAATGGCTTGCATGGCCGATATAGTTAAAATGGCATTCCGACAGCTGCTTCATTTAAATTCCATCCTTTCTCCTTTAGGGGGCGAGAAGGTGATTAGCTTCTTTTCACAATCTATAGTCACCTTATGTTTAGCTAGCTAATCCATCCCCAAAATAATATCTCATCTTTGTATTTCTAATTGTACTAAATTAGGATGGAGGGTTTTCTCCTCTACATTAACAACATAATCTCTAAAGATAAGATTAGTATGATAAGTAGCTTCTGAGGGAGTGGTTGTATAAAGTTGTATATTCATCTCGTCAGGCTTACTAGCTAGTTTCTTTGCAAATTAAGAGTTCACAAATGAGTGAGTAGTGCCAGAATCAAACAAGATGCGAGCATAAAGATGGTTAAAAAGAAGAGTACCTGACAGTGTGTTAGTAGGATCCCAAGTCTCTTCTCCTTTCAAGTAAGATACTTGACCTGCTGCTTGTGGCTTCTTATTGCTTCTGTTACCTCCAAAGGAGGCACCAACTGGAGGACAACCTCGTTGTGCTGTTGGATTATTCCCCATTCCTGATTTCTTAGTATTACCCTATTTGTTCTATGTTGCTTCTGGGCAGTCGACGACCCTATGGCCCATTTCACCACATCCAAAGCATTCACCCATAATGCCCTTGCATAGGCCAAAGTGTTCACGCCCACACTGGTCACATGTTTTGTTTTGTGGCCATTAGGCGGGTTGTTTTCTCTTGTTCAGTCGCATCCCAGGTTTAAATCTCTTGAAGTTTTTGTTTCTCTGAGAACTGTATCCTCCTGGCTGAACTTTCTCTTTGCTTGGCCCTTTTCCCTATTTTTTGATATTGGTCTCTTTCATGATACGGGCTACTTTCACAGCCCTTTGATACATCTCTTGAAAATTAGCATAGGCGTGCCCTACTATTATCTGCTTCACTTCTCCTTTCAATCGTTGCTCAAAGTGGTCCATTCTCATTTTTTCAGTGGCCACTTGGTTCGGTGCAAAATGGCTATTAAACTCTACCGTATATTCCATTGCACTCATTTCTCCTTGTTTCATGCATAGGAACTCCTATTCCTTAGCCTTCCTTACATCTTGCGGATAATATTTGGCATCCATTAGAGCCGTCAGTTGATCCCACGTTAAAGCTGGTTCACCAGTCCAAGGTTTCATTGTTCCTCACCAAAATTCAGCTTCTTTCTTAAATTAGTAGGTGGCTTGACGTACTTTGAACGTTTTAGGGCATTCTATAATTTCAAATAGATTTTCCTTCCTTCTAAGCTATTCCTTATATGCTATGGGGTCTGATCCACCCCTAAAGCTAGGAGGTTTAAGCTTATTAACCTGGCAGATCATTTCCATGGCAGTAGATTCAGGAATTGGTTCTCATCATGGAGGCATCTGTTCACATATCTACATAAGATGTTACTTAATCCTAATTCCAATTAGGTGTTAACACTAGAACCCTACTAGGACTTATAAGGCCAGGATTTCTCAGTTAATGAAATTATTTGAAAGTGGCACAGAAAGATGTTATGTATAGCCACAAGTTAAGTTTTAGCTTAACCCATGCAAGGTCAAAAACGAATGCCACATTTTCACTTTGAGGGAGTGCACGTTTACACATAAATAAACTAGTGAGCACAAAACACTTTGGTGAGCACCAATTGCATTTATTTCATTTAGATACTGGTGATGTGACTTAGAAGTCACTGGGAGGCCTCACTATTCTAGTGCTTTATCTTGAAAGAAAACAAATTTAAAAGGCGTACATCCAGCTTATTTATATACATCACATCATCCGTGAACCTGTGTTCACACTGCTCTGTTGTATCCCTCATCTAAAGTGTCATCTTCAAAAAGGATGTCAACCACGGATTCATCTGAGCTTTCAGACTGGTCTCAATTAGGGGCTAATAACTCTTCTAATCTCATGGTAGGGGCATATTCAATGTTGTATTCTTCATCAATTAACTCCCCCATTCTGAGCATAATGGCTCGCCATCCTCGGGGGTAGAGCATCCTGTAAGGATTTACCCAGTGTACCTATATGGTGTCGATTCACTGGTATCCCTCAGCTTGGGATCTCTCGACAAAGAGGAGTCTCATCTAACGATGTTCAAGTTGATTCCTCTTAGACAGGGTGGTAGGAAGGTGCTGGTTCTCAGTAGGCTGAATAAGTAGGTTTTACACAAGCTGACTGGCAGTAGCGCTTCTTTGGAGAGGGGTAATTCCCAAGTAGTCTACTTGGTGCTCTGCCAGTAATAGGAATTCCACCAAGCCTCGATATGTAAAAGGGTCGTATGCCCCCATGTGCACTGTCCACTGACGGAGGGTGATGGCTACTTCTCTCCATCTCTTGGTCATAGGTGGCTTCCTTATAAACCTTATTGTCCAGTAGTTTTTAGTGACTCTCTAGGGTCCCCACTGATTACGCATTTCTAAAGGTCTCCAAAATATGACTGCATTCTAAGCAGCCCACCGAAAAGGTGGATAAACATAGTTGACAACATGGAACACCATCCTACATTGCCACTGTATAGGTAAGCATGAAAACTAACATATAGACACCACAGGCCATACAATTACTAATGCATGTAATACAAAGCAAGATATGATCACATAAGTACATAAGTATTTCACGCATCACAACTCCTATTAATATATCTAGATACATAATGCAACCTATAGGTCTAATGCCACCCAATGTAACACCCCCATCCCAAGGAGGCTTCACACCACTAGGACTTCTAGAAGAAGTCCCTAAGGTTATTAGGGTTGAACTTAAATGTTAACATGTAATTAGGTATTTTGGAGCAAAACTACAAGAGTTTGGCATGTTTTTACAATGTTTTATGGTTTAGCTTAAGCTAAGGTACCTGTCCTTTGACAATAAGGTAACACAAGATACTAGGTGACATGACTCATAGCCACGGGTCACCCACCTAGGTTACTAACGTTAAAAATAGTTAAAAATAAGAATTATAACATCATATACATAGGTTTAGAGTTGTCTATATGCTTACACATTCAATGAGTAGGCTCAATTAATTACAAGAATGAAAAGACATTAAACACTTCAAAGCAACCACCCAAGCGAATCTGGCCAAAAGGATGCTAGGAGGTCATCACCGAAATAACCTCTATGCGTGCTTGATCTGAATCTGGAAAGGGAATAAGGAAGAGGCGTCGCAGGCAATAATAATAAGTAGTAATCACACAACATTTTTTACTACGATCATATTAGGCAAATAAATCCCCCGAAGGAAACCACCACCTCTAACTTCACACCAAGCCACTCAAGCTCGCATCTATGCCTTTAATAACCAAACTTCCTTAGAAACAGGCATTCAAGTACATAGCTAAATAAAATGACAAAGATAGAGTGAAAAAGCTTTTGTCACACATTTTGGAAATGTCGTAATTCATTTTACGTTTAAAGAATCACTTACAATTCAAACTAGCCCCTTTAAGACCCTTGCACTTTTTAAAAGTTCCTAAAAGACCCATAATAGTATGAATTCAATCTGTTCTCTCATATATCAGGAAAATCTCTTTTACGATGGTAAGACCATATAATGTGCTAGTTAGGGGAGATCGTCACTCACCCTATGTGATGTCATCACTCACAAATCGAATTATCATAGGGCATAACATATTTTAGACCATTACCTATGTCAGGCTCTTCTAGGGTTCTCACTTCAAGGTCTATCTCCCTGGGCATTATGGTTGCGGCAAATCGAGTCCATTCCTTAATCGTTTGTCCACTTAAACTACTTATCTTAGCTATTAAAATCATACTAAACCATTATAGATTACTAAAAGGAACAATCTCATAAATAGTACAGTCTCACCTTCAATTGAGTTACACATCAATTCCTTTTAATAGGTGCTTACATAATTAAAAGTACGCTTGCCTAGCAAAATCACCCGTACCCCCATTAATGGTTTATAGTTCTTTCATTTTCAACAAGGAAAACCTCTTAAGATCATGGTGAGTCTACTAACTCGTAATATAAAACTTAAATAATTGGCTAGCACATAATTCAAAACTAGGCCTCGCAATTAAACATCTTTATTTGCCCTTTTTAAGTTCATTTTAATCCTTTAAATGCAAAAGAAAGAAATACAATACAAACCAAACCGTTAAAACATTTTCGAGCTCATTATTCATTTCCTTTTTAAATCCCTAGACCTATCGACCAGTCAACAGAGTCATTCAGCTGAGTAATTCGACAATTTATGGCCATGCAGGCTACAAACATCTTAGCAATCGAAATAGGAACTGATGAACATTTAGAAACATCTTGCAATCATTTAAATAAGATTTTAATGACCTTTTAATGTTTTTCTAAAATTCACAATTCATTCACATAAAATCATTTTATCAATTCAAGAGGGTAGGGGTTGACAAACAGCACATTCGTTTCACTTCGCATGAATAGTTTCAGTAGAATCTACCTGATACCACAATCACTACACAATTTAGATGATTGTGATTAATAGCAATCCCAGGCTCCCTCCTCACACAACATCGTCCATAAAAACCTTAAACCACTCATTAGTTCTACCTAAAACCATTCAACTACTAAGCTCAGTTTTCGGTTTAGCATCATAACAACTTAATCTTTTAACTCTCAAAATCAATATCCACAAAGATAGTATACATATGTATTCATCAAAAAAGAATTTAAAACATATTTAAACTAATTTAACGATAAAATTAGGGCATAATCAGTTTACTCCAAAATTACCTAAATTGACCAGTTAGCAAACTGCACATTACACTCAGCATACATGAGACCTGAATCAATATCATCATCATATTTACCAAATTTTAGGCTTAACTCTTACAATTACTAATAACAGTCACAAAAGTAAGTATGAACTACCTACAATTATTAAAATCCGCTTGAAATGACTAATAATTTAGGAGGAAGAGAAAAACGCACCTCAAATCTAAGCTAATGACCCACTTTAGGAGTTGTTGGGGCTAATTTGAATGCTTGAAAATAAAAAATTCGACCCTCTGCCTGCTACTACACCTAAACCCAAGCAAATTGATCCAATTCAACTTGATTTTTGACTCACTATTTTGATGCTATTCTTGATGCTTGTGCTGCGAATTTAGCCTTAGTTTAAAGAGGAATTGTAGTGACTAAGGACTAAGATCCATGGTTGAGTCTAGGCATGTGTTTGGCACCTCAAACCCTTACTTGACCAGACCACAAACATGGTGGTCTTGTGCTGATTTCGCCCAGAACTCACAGCAGTCGGTTTGTTTGATGCTGGGGAGGTGGGATGTGAGGAATGCATGCTGGGTAGAGGAGAATTGATGGAGTTTGGGAGCTTGTGGCCGCTTCTATGGAGAGGAAAAGAAGGGGATGGTGCTCAGGGATCTCACAAGGAAGAAGAAGGAGTCAGGCAGGGTTTTGGCATTTTTTGGCAAAAATACCCCCCGTTTTCCTTTTTTGTTAATGCTCGCCCATCAACTAGCATTGCTAGTCCAATCTTGTACCTCTTATTCTAAACCCAAATCGTTAATATAATCATTCATCGATTTACTCATTCTCGATTACATTAAAATTAAATTTAATAATTAACAAAACTGATCCTAAAGCTTGATAATCTTGTCATATTCGATAATCTACTTGATTTAGTACCTAATAATAATTCTCATTAACACTTGTTAAAAATCATTATAAATTTTCCAAGCTAATAATAACAATAATAATATTCTTTTTAATAAAATTCTCACTTACACAAGCACATTAATATTAATTTGACTTATCTAATTAATGAAATACGATTTTATAATGTTGTAAAGTAGGATAATCAGCTTAACGTAAAAATAAAGAACACATGTATTACATTTGCACTTGGGTGTGGTCCTATTCTGCGTTTTGCATGTTTTTAGACCTTTTTGCCTTGGCTTTGACCCCCAATTGAATATGATTTTACTCCCCATGGATTCCCCCAAATCACCTCGCCCGTAGGAGAAAACAAGAGCCAGAGAAGTTCGAGACAAAGGTAACAATGCACGGTCCATGGTGAAGGCCACAGTCCGCAGTGAGCCTTAAACCGCTTGCTTCTTCATCTTCCTTCGTCTTGTGGTTGAGGATGATCAAGTTTATGCTTGAAAAGGGGGTCATTCAGCTGCAAAAAAAGGAAGGAAGAACTCATCTCACTTCTCACTCATCTTTCTCATATTTTTATTAGAAATTTTGGAGTAAAAGTAGAAACTGAAGAAAAACTTTGCCTTTTGGAGGTTTGAAGATTAGGACGCCATTGGATGATAACCACTGCTACTAAGCTTTATCTCCCTTTAGTATTTTCTTGAACTCTTCTTTTAGATGTTGTTAATTTTTAACTTGAGTGAGTAGTTTATTTAATCTAGGGATTTGTTAGCTAAAGTATTGATGTTGGATCCTCAATCTTCATTGCTTGTGCTATTTCTGTGTTAGAATGAATGAATTCTACCCTGTGATTGAAGTTTTGTGACCAAATTTTTATCAAATTTGCTTGCTTATACTAGATAGTTGAGTGCATCCATTGATCTAACTCTTTAACTGATGAAACAATTCCCTATATATTTTAATTCGATTTAATTTCCCGATTAGTTAATTAGCTAAATTTGAAGAACCCATTAGAACTCGTTTGCTTAGCCTTTTATAACAGATTAAAACTCAATAGGTTACATTCGGTCTCTATGGGAATGATATTAAAACTAAACTACAATACCCATATGCTTGTGGTGGTGTCAAGTCTTTTGTACCGTTGTTGGGGATGAATTTGTGGATATTAAGTCCACCCTTTATAGATTGACTAAGCATTTTTGTGTTTTCATTTTTCTTTGTAATTTTTGATTTACGTTGGTAGAGTGGTGACCTTTGTAGGATTTCTCCACTTATATGCGAAATCCCTTTCTTTTGAACTGGATTGGGAAATAGAAAGGATTTTTTGCTCTATGAGGGAGTATAGAGCTAAAGCTCAACAAGCCTTTTCAACGATGGTGGGAGGAGGAGGTGACCAAAGAAGGACACTTTAGGATTTTGCCATCCTAATAGTCCAAGGCATTGCCTCTAGTGTTGCTCGACCAAATGTGGAACCAAACAACTTTGAGATTAAGCCAACTCATATTTCCATGGTGCAACAATCCCAATTTGGAGGCACCCCGTTAGAAGATCCCAACTTAAACCTCTCGCTATTTTTGGAGGTGTGCAATAAATTAAAACTTAATGGAGTTTCTACCGATGCCATTTGATAGCCGCTATTTCCCTTTTCACTTAGGAACAAAGTGAGAGCATAGCGCCATTCGTTGCCTCCCGAATGCATCATAACATGGGACGAGCTCACCAAGGTTTTTCTTGTAAAATTCTTTCCTCTAAGCAAGACAGCAAGTCTAAGAAACCAAATCGCAACCTTTGCTTAAAGGGAAGATGAGTCGCTCTATGAAGAGAGTAAGCAGTTGAAGGACCTATTAAGTCTATGTCCACATCATAGGCTCCAACGGTGGGTAATAGTGCCAATCTTCTACAATGCAGTCACTCAACCGCTGAGGTCTACTACAGATGCGGCGGTAGGTGGAACTCTAATGAAAGATGGAAGATTAGGCTCATAACCTTATTAAGGAGATGACACTTAATAACTACCAATAGACCAATGAGAGAAGCCAACCAAAAGGTTTGGAGGTAGTCAGAGCTTGATTCTATTTCTGTGCTCTCTGCTAAGTAGATGTCATATCTTAAAGGTTAGAATGGTTGAATATTAATTCTATTACATCAAGTGCCCATCTCCATCGTGTGAAATATGTGAGTCTGCTGATCATTTGACTGTGAATTGTCAAGTTGGGAGTTCATTTGTCTAAGATAGTAGTGACCAAGTTAACTATGTTAACACTTATAACCGTACACCGACTAATGACCTGTTCTCCAACACATACAATTCAGGTTAGAGGAGTCACCCTAGTTTCTCTTATAGGTCTAATGCCCCTCCTATTCCTCAAATGAATGTTAGACCACTTCTGGATTTCAAAGACCACCTTACCCTTCCCAGGCACCTCAAAAATCTAATTTAGAGGCCATGATAGAGAGTATGCTGTTGGCGCAACAAAAGCAAGATGAGTATATTAAGCAATTAGCCTCTAAGGTTGATGTGCTTACTACTCATAATAAGATGTTGGAAGCTCCAATTGTCTAACAAGCTACCTCTTTATCTACACCCCCGTTTAGACTTTCTTGTAAGGACAAACTTAGCCCTAGGGAGCAATATAATGCCATGATTTTGAAAGGGGGAAAGCAACTTGAGGGACCTCAGGGGTTAGCTAAGATTAGCATTTGTATGATGGAATTGATGTGGTTGTTAAGAGAGAGGTGTCTACTCGTTATAATGTGATAGGTAGTGATATGCATAATTCTGGTAGGGTTCCTAATGACCCTAAGAAGACTTCCCCAAGACCAATAATTTGGGAAGTTTTTAGAGGTCCTTAAGAAACTACACATTAACATTCTATTCATTGATACCTTATCTCAAATGCCTTTATATACTGAATTAAAAGAGATTTTGTCTAATAAAATAAAGCTAGAGGAGCATGAAAATGCGACATTGACTGAAGAGTGTAGTGCCATGATCCAAAACAAGCTCCCCACTAAGCATAAGTATCTTGATAGGTTTTCTATTCCTTGTCTGATAAGGAATGTGTCAATAGAATGTATTTTACGTGACTTTGGGTCTTATAAGTTTAGTGCTCCTCTCCCTCTACAAAAAGGTGGACCTAGGTGAAATGAGACCACCACCATCTCCTTACAATTGTTGGATGTTCTGTAAAGTATCCTAAGGGTATTTTAAAGGATGTCCCCATTGAGGTGGGAGATTTGTATATACCCATAGGTTTTGTGATCCTTGAAATGAAAGAGGATACATGCACCTCCCTCATTCTTGAGAGGTTGTTTTTAGCCACAATAGGGTGCCGTATTAATGTCAAAAATGATAAACTATCTTTTGATGTGGAAGATGAACATGTGGAATTTAACTTGATTAACACTTCTAAATTTCCTTATATCTCTGTGAGTGTCATCAGATATAAGTGGTGGACAGTTTGGTGGAGGGGACCATTTCTAATAATGTTTCTAATGATCCTCTACAGCATTGTATATTAAATGATGGCACTAGTAAGTATGAAAATCTTGAAGTAGCAATGTATGCTCAATTCTTGGAAGCTTCTCCATAAGTTCCACCGACCTTTGCATAGGTGGAAGTAGTA